>JAOWBR010227925.1:0-17287 GCA_028571145.1 Dionaea muscipula
GTAATATATATGTTGGGTGAAGGGCGTATTTGCCCACACACATATGTTTGCCATGATATTAATATGATTATTATATATATATATATATATTATGGTGTATGTTGCATGGCCATCAGCTCGTCCAGCGTAAAGAAGGCCAGCGCGCCCAGCGTGAGGAATAAAGTAGAGCGCAACAGCAGCATAAGTAATATACTATCTCCTCTCCTCATACGGGCCATGCAACACGATTGGCACACGGGCCATAGTAGACCTGACGAAGAGCATCACGCAACACTTCAGGAGAATTGCCAAGCCATTCAGCAACAGCAGCAGTTGACAAGGAGTTGAGCACGTGCATAACAGTTAAGACTAGTGGGCGGTTAATTTAGTAGTGAGTTGATATTGTATAACCGTCTATGTATTAGTATAAATAAGAGCGTCGATGTAATATCAAAGACAATCCAAATCTGATCAAGAACAGTTTATTTTATCACTTGTCTTTGCCTTTTAGCCGTACTTCTATCATAATTTAGGAGTAGAGTAATCAGTAGTTTAATTAGTAGTTCAACCATCATCTCCAACCTTATGGCTCTCGTCGAGACCCGATCGCGACGGGGTTCATACGGACCTCTCGTACTATCAGGCCAAGGGTGAATCCCTCCTCCGGACCCAAAGACCGGCGATCGTAGGGGCACTACTAGCCACGACTCCAAGGTAGTAAACACCAAGCACTTTGCGTTGGGGTGTGATGTGGTGCTATCAAGCTTGATGATGGTGCGTACTAGTGTTAAAGCGAGGAGCGTACTACTGCTTGACATGGTGCGCCAGCGTTGGGAGTGCCAGTGTTTGGAGCGTGGATTCGGGACGATCTCATGACTTGTAGGGACGAGTTCAGAGCGTGAGTGTGGTGCTGGCTTTGATAATGGACGACGCGTGTTGTTCAGGCCGGGTGCCTTGCCTTGATAGTTTCCTCCACGATTGGCGGTTGTGCCACGACCTCAACAGTTGCAGCGCTACCCCAGCGGTTTCGGCAGCAGTTGTGACCAGATGAGCACGAGGGCGCAGTTGGGGCGCACGTAGGAGTCGTGGTGTGCCACGTCAGCCACGTTTGTGGTGCTTGTAACCGTCTTAGGGCATTATAAATAGCTTAGCATCGGCTGATGTAAAGGGTTCCACCAATCAATCAATCAAATCCTATGTTTTGATTTAACTTTACCGTTCTTCATTGCCTCATTTAATTCCAGCAATTTAATTCCCCTCATTTCCATTTCCAGCAACTTTACTTGCTAGTAGTGTTCTTCACTTTCGTTTGTCATTCCCATTGTCACTTCTCCGGCAACAAATCACCTCTGAGGAGAGGCTTGCCCTTCGAGAGACCCAACTTTCATAGATTTTCCCACACATCTTTCGTCTGGCAGAATTCCGACAAACACCAGGTTTGTTTGAAGTGATCCTAGACGTTTCGGTTCTCGGTCGGATTTGATCACAGGTTGGCGGGGTCTTCCCAGGTCTGTGAGCTTCACTCAAGATGGGCCAGCCTGGGAAACAACTCAACATATCTATTATACAAAACATGACATATTTTGAAATGTCCCCCCAAAATATGTCAAGACATTTTCAGCCGTAGGATAATAAAAAAAAACGTAAAGAAATATCAACTGTCGGATTAAAGAGAGGTGTAGTGGGTAATAAATAGGGTGTAATAAATTAATGGAATCGATAATATAGCGGGGTGGAGTTAATAAAGTGGAATGTGGTTGGTAATAAAGTGGGTTGGTGTGAGGTGAGAATATTTTTTTTTTATAATATTAATATTTTTAATAAAAGTGAAATTTTCAATAATTTATTTAATAAAAATTATATAATATTTTAGTGAAATTTTTTAAAATGTTGAGGTAATCCAAATAAAACTAATATAGATACAATAATTTCGAATTTTTAATATTATTTTGTGATCTATAATTTTATTTTTTTATTGATTTTTTTAAAAGAATTGCTAATATATATTTTTTTGATGATTTTTATTTTGCGAAAGTGGAGTGCTTATAGTGCTTTTATATGAAAGAGGAGTTTTTTTAACCATGAATACGTAGATGAGTTATTCAAAACAAAGTAAAAAATTAAATTCTTAATTTATTGTGGGCACATAAAGATGACTCGTAATAATAGTGAAACACTAACACTAATGAGTGTTTTACGATCACTTGTAAAAAGTTAATTTAATATTCATTAGCAAACAACCACGTCCATCCAGATAAATATCGGTGCTTGTGAAGTAAATGCGCAGGGCACTGTATCGTCAGTCGCTTTGCAGTCCCCTGGACTTCTCTGCAATCCATCGATTTATTCATTTTCCTGCTGCTGGCTGCACCACCTTGAGCAGAAGCATCCACTGGTTTCAACCGCCCCAGGAAAAGCTTTGCCGATAGTTTCAGGTAAATTAAGCAGTAACCAAATCATCTACAAATATATGTATATATTCTGCTTGTGTTTGTGGGCCAAAACGAAAACATGCAACCGTAAATCTACTTGCAGCGCTTTATCCAATCTAGGCTTTTAATTTGATTCCTGTTCTTGTTTTATCCACGTTGTAGCTTCTTGTTCTGTTGGAGTTGGAGAGTACACTGCCATGTGTAAATGGTGGGCCAATGTATATCTTGTTGAGTTCTGATGACTTCCATATTCTTATGTGTAGAATCCCACTACCCAAACCATATTATCAGAGTCTTCAGTTTGGCTGTGTTATTTAAGCTTAAAAATAATGTACTTAGAAAATGTTAGTAAAACTGTCTTGTAAAGCTGTGGATGTATACACAACACCATGAGACTTGCTCCTAAATTCTATTTTTCGGTTAGTAGAGTTTGTTTCAGATGCGGATATTCCTTGAATTAGGAGTTGCAATAGCTATGGTTTCACTTTTACTAATGATTGGATGGTTATTTCGGCTGTTGCCCATGTATGTGTTGCTATTCAAATTCTCATATGCCCATTTGCTCAAAATTTTACTGTTGGAGGGTGCATTCCAATTCTAAACCCTTCATTGTGATCCTTTTTTTGAGGACATCCTTTTTTTGACAGACTAACTATGATGCTTCTAGGTATTTTAGTGGAAGAAGATTGGCCTTGGGAATAGTTGATGTTTTTGTCTATTCTCCTACTTAATATTGTCAGTCTTGTGCCACACTTTATGTTGGTATTCATCTCCCTATTGTTCTTGTGTATGTATTTGATCTCCTTCCCCCTCCTCCCTTCATTCTTTACATACAGATTATATCTCTCCTATACCATGGCAAAAGAGATGAACCTGTCTAAATTCTTTTTCTGAGGCAAGCATATATACCCGACCGGCAACTTTAGAATTAATTATAATCCTCTTTTATGCGATAACAATAGTGCATAAGTTTGGTACCTTAATTTCTGTCTGATTTGGTTTTTATTGTTTAAATGGAGAAAATTTGGTTTCTTATTGATAAATTAATTATAGGGGAAATGAAAAGTTGATGCTGGATTACACCAAAACGGGTTGTTTTAGTAATAAGTCATCCTTATTGGGTTTTTGTCTTTCATTTTCTTTCTAATGTGTTGGAAACAAATTGTTGTGGTGGTGTAGTTTCGGAACATGCAAGCCATAACATATCTTCTATTAAAGGCTTGGTTGTGATTCTTACTCTTCTGCAAATTTCTCTAGAGCGTAGTGACAGACACAAAGGATCTCAACCCTTCATGTCTGGTGTATTTTTTTGTTTTTTGTATTTCATTGTTTTGTACATCTACACTCTCCAGGATGGGGGGCAGTTCAGAAACAGATACCTGGGACTCTATCCCTGAGTTGGAGGAGGAGACCACTTATAAAATGCTTGAGAACCAGTTGTCTATAGAGCAAGAGGCTCGAACAAAGGCTGAAGAGAGTGCAAAAGCTGTAGAGGAAAAATCAAACCAGGAAATACGTAGACTGAGAGAGGATTTAGAGAAGGCACAGAGGGAGGCAGACGAGGTTCGGAAGCAAGCTGGAAGTGGTAAATGTGCTATCATGTAAGTTATTATTATTCAAGCATCTAATATCCCTCTTGGTTTCCTATATCACTCTTGATGTTGTTGAATTCTTGTTACAGCCAATGTACTGTAAATTTGCCTACTTGTTGAAGGTTGAAGTCTTTTATCGGTTGGCAAATTGACAAAAACTAAAGTCTTTTCTCGCATTCAGATGCTTGCGCAGGTGCTTACTTTGCTTTGATTTAGTTGTCATGTCTCTGTACCTAAAATACTGCAGTGGGTGGATCTTGAGGCTAGCTTTTTTAAAAAATATTATTTCTGGCTCCTATGGTGGTTTCTTCCCCGATGAATATCGTGATCAATACATTCATATTGTCAGTTCTCTTTCTGAATTTAAATCTTTAGGAAAATGATGAATGGACCGAATGGCAAACTTCAGTGTTACGGGAGCGGAATACAGTTGAGAATGTCTATCGTTGGTCTTGCGAGTACTAGTCCTGGCTCAATTACTAGTCATATTCGTTGATCATGTTCTTTTGTATGTTATACGTTCCAGTGAAGAGCATGTAGCTTTATGATGATGGGTTTTGAGCGATCTTTTGTTATATTTTCTGTTGATATGTCATAGAAGGATCAGTGAAGAGTGGTTCTCTTACTAATATCGGTACATCAGACCTTCTAATTTGGATTGTCCTTCCACCTGCTTCTGTTCCTTGATTACTTAAATCTTTTGTACAAGTTGACTATAACATGTATAATTCTAGACTTCAACAGGTGGTCAACTTGATGTGGCCTGAATTTTTATATACTACTTACGGTACAGTCAGATTACTATTCTTAAGACAGTGAAGCATTTAAGAGTGATTCCTGGTCCTGACTTTGGATTACATACTCTTCCCAATTTGAACCATTAATTCAATTTTCAGTCAATGGTCTTTTCTCCAAGGATGATCTTATCAGTTCACACTGGATTCCATGTGCCCCTTGCTACTTGGGTAAGCTTAGTCTATATACCTAGTTATATGGATCAATCCATCCATCCATCTGTTCATGTGTATGTGTCCTTAGAGACACATGGTAGGGACTCTCTTTTATCAACTTCTTAGGAACAACACTACAGAGGTTAAGGTTCTGAACTAAAAATTGGAGGGGACCTAGATGTGTGCATCTCATGGGGGATTGGACGTAATGGTGTATGTGGTAAGAAAAGTTTTTTTCTGTTCTTGAAGAGGAGCATAAAAAGGTAGCTTGTTAACCTTCTTTTCTTAAAGTTTGTTCATGATACATTTTCCCTTATTTTAAGGATTTCCAATAAAGTTGGCAAGGTAGATTCTCCGATGTCTTGGGACTCGGATCCCTTGAAAAAAGATAGATCAATTTCCAAACATGCTACAGGTTGATGGGGAGAAAGGAAATACAGCAGCAAGCGTTGAGGGACCTCTTAGTATTTAGTCAATGCTGCTGCATTTCCTTTCTCCCCATCAACCTGTAGCATGCTTGAAAATTTCTTGTAAGGTGCATTTCAGAACACTTCTAATCAGGAAAATAAATATTTCTATGTTTAGAACTTCCTCTTTTTTGGCATTCTTAATCTCAAATTGGAAAAATGAGGTTCTCTTGAAAGGTTTTTTTAAAAAGAGTTCTCAATTGAGAGCATATCATAATGCAAATAAATTATTACAGAAAATTCACCAGATATATTATTATTTGAAGAACTTGATTTTTGGAATCCTAGACCAGTATCTAGTCTAGTACATGAGAGGAGTCTTGTGCTGTAAGCGGGAAATCTTGAATTCAAGAATGAAGATCTGCAGGTTAAAGAATTTGCTATATAAATGGTTTTCTTTCTTTTGCCCTAAATGGCTGAGCTGACCTTTCAAGGTCAGGAAATTATTTTGCTTGAAAACTTCCGTTCAACCTAATGGAGGTAAAGTGGACCAAAAGAAGAGCTTACCAGAAATCATCACTCTTCTGCATGCTCCTTATCTGTTTGGAGAAAGGCCTGACCACCCTGATTGGGTGGGATGGGGAGAGTCCTTGGACTCAGAAGCTGATGGCTCGAGCCGGAATCCATTCATCCATCATGATTATCATGTCACCAGCGGTAATTCAGTTGAATCTGTTGCGCCAACTAGCAGTTCTTCTGTTTGCGTCGTTGATCTTCCTAATGGTGATTCAGCATCTTCTCCAGTCTCTAGGGAAGTGGACCAAAGAACTGCACCGGTTGCCTCATTGTTCGAGGAGGATGTTGAGTTCATCGGTGTCGAACCAGAGGGGACGGAGCACGCAATTGTGCAAGCTCTAGCTGTAGGTGAAGCTGATCTTTTGAAGAAGAATATCATGACAGCGTTGCAAGACAAGAGCTGTGATGGGAGTAGGAACAGCGTGAAAGAGTTCAATGATGCCAATTACTGGAGGGTTGAGCAAGAGGTTACTGTTTCGGAGTGATCTTCGTGAGTATATATATATCAGTATATACAAATTTTTATTGTGTTCTTCATTGGTTAGAGACGGATCCATTATTCTTCTGCATTGTTGCCTAGTTTTGAGCACACTGGTCGCTTATAATGAAACGTTGTCTATACCATAATCATCCCGCATAACTAGTTGATATCGGTGATCAGAAATCAGTTTGGTAGGCTGATGGGGTGCATTGAAGCGGATCAGAGACGAACATTTTGATCAAGCTGCACAACACAAGGTAGTTAAATGCTGTATTTTTATTTTTATTTTGAAAACTCAAATAGTTAAGGCCCTGTTTGGTATGGCGTTTTCTGACCATTTTCCATTTTTAGTTTTCTCAAAATGCTGAAAACCGTCAATTTTGGGTCGATTCTGCCAGTTCCGAGTTTCGATTCCGAACGATTTCGAATGGTTTCCGACGATTCTATTTTTTTAAATTTTTAATTAATTATGTATATAAAAATTTTCAATTAGTGATATATATACAAACTCAATTTTCAATAAAAAAAATTTTAAAAAATTTATAAATTAACGAGGATTAGTTACGAAAATTCAAAATATCTAAACAATTCAGAATCTTTATAAACAAATCTAAATAATCTAAACAATTCAAAATATCTAAACAATTTAAAATATCTAGTTAATGAATCTTTATAAACAAATCTAAATAATTCATTATTTAAATAATTCATTATTTGCAGTCATCGGGAAAAAATTTAACTAATAAATCTTTATAAACATTATAATATCTAAACAATTCATTATTTACAATACATACTATTTGTGTATAATTATTTGATCTTAAAATTTACTCAAAAATTATATTATATTTACTAAAATTTTTATTTTCTTTACAGATATATTTATTTATTTTTTAAACTGTCGGTTCCAACAGGTTCCGATCCGCCGGTTCCGACCGGTTTTAAAACCGCCGATCCCGATTCCAAATATAGAGGAACCGAAAATGAACCCTTTTCTAAAGAGCCGGTTCCGGTTTTCGAACCGAAACCGTCGGTTCCGATTCCAATTTCGAAAACTGACGATTCAGTTCCGATTCGATTCTGGTTCAGAACCGAACCGTGATCAGGGCTATGATTGAGGTCTCTTTTCTTGGAGCATAGTGCTGCTGCATGCACATATTTCATTGCAAAACTGACCCCTATACTGACCCCTATTTGACGATTAACCTAACAAACAAACAAGTCTTCTTCTGAGGCTAAGCCCTTTGATGTTTTTTGGACTGTAAACAAGGCTTCAACATAACCAATCGCTTATATCTTTACCTTTAGTGTTCTTCTTCTTGCGTTTACAAGTGAATAAAGCAATAGCAGCAAGAAGACCATGAGTATGGCAAGTGAAACATTGGTCCAACAAGAGATGCTTGATGAATAGGCTATAATGTCAGCCAGCCTCTCCTGCACATGAAAACACTGAATGAGTGCTAATGGTTGTCTAAGTTTGAAAGACAATCTTATTAGATTACCTCAGAGAAATTATGCATAACGATCTTATGTTGCCTGGCAAAGATGTCCTTGGCGTATTGATAGAGTTCTAAATCAAGGTTGTTAAGTTGACGTATTTGACGAAGAACTGATTCAGGTACCTTGCATCGTGCCTGTACAAGTTTCAGATTCCACCAAGTTAGTACTTTAGACAACAGACCACTCAAATCCGAAACCATATCCAAGTCAAGCAGAAAAGGAATAGACACAAGTCTGTCAGGATCCATTAGAACTTTTAATGTCATCTGTCTGGTTAAAGGCAAATTTGGCGTGATCACCACCCACAGTGTGCCGAGAAAGACAACCAGTAGCCATGAGAGGCCAGATGACGTTCTTTCAATTTTATCTTCAAACCCACACTATGTAGTTTAGGCTAGAGCCAAGGCATCCCTATCCCTCCCGTCTCACACTTTGCCCTAGCTTTTTGCCCATTGACAAGCATACTAATGAGTTTTTGAATTTGATATCATCTCTATAACTCATAAACCCATCCTTGAGATCTTCCCTTCCCATCAAGATCACATGAATCTACAGGTTATGATGCTCCTTCGAGTGGGGAGTAATCTAGTTAAAATTAGTAGATAATAAAGCTCTTTTCCTAAATAAATACAGAAACTGATAACTCCAACATGCACCACATGATTAATACCTCCTTTGTGAAGTTTGCAGGTGATATTTTCGCCAGTGACATAAACCGTCGTTTTGCCTCACCCTTCCTCAAACCAGTAACGCAGGCTCTATATGCTTCCATAACTTCACCTATAGTTACCAGCTTAAGAGGGTAGAGAGGAGCGTGTTTCAGGAAATTGAATAGATAAAACGTGGGATTCTATTTTTTTTTACTGCAAGGAAATGAAGCCCATGATCTTACATTTTTCTTGGTGCTTTCAGATACTTCAGGAGAAGCAATAGTTCTTGATTTTAAGTCACCATCGCTACTCTGTCAAAAGTCAGTGGAGGTAAGAACTGCAGCAGCAGGTACTTTTCAATTTCAGTCCAAAAGAGACATGATTGTGTTGCTCTACTAACCTCATGATGATGATCATTTTCAAGTTCGGGATCTGTCATTGATGGGCCTTGTTCTGTGACAACAACAGAAAAGTTATAACCGTATAAGCAGAAAAACTGGAAATAAGTGTTCGACTAATTCTTAAAAGTGTGAGAGAAGTGACAAATCTGTTCTTATCATTTCATTACTATCAAATTATCCTATAAATAATGCAAAAAAAGATGGACAATTGTGGTTGATATGTCATAAATTAGGTTTCAATTTTGTTGACAAAAGTAAACTAACACAAAAATAAAAGGAGAGGATAGATTTGACACAAGTTAAAGGTAATCATAGATTTGACATTTACATGAAAGGTGAGAATAAATATGATATTTCTGCCTAATAAACTGCTATCCCCTGCGAGAAGGATAGGTAGATGTACCTAATCTTAGAGAAACTATGGCAACAAATAAGCCTTTGAACCTGATTATTTGGATTCAGAAAAGCGCAGCTGGTTTCAATCATGAATTAGCTTCTATAATTATCCAAACATGTGAAAACTTTGGGGATTGATTATGCCCTATGATCTGATACATGGTAATGATCTCATGACATCAAGTATCCACCCATTCTTATTGCCAAGTTTTCCCTCAAGACTCAGAGTCATCACACACTTCAGCCCTGGGTCAAATACATGGGAACTCTAAAAATATGGATAGAAGAGAAGCGTTACATTTAATCTTTAGGGAAAAGAAAAATACAATTCGCAAGACCCAGTTTATCTCTCCTCAGCAAGAATGAAAATATAAAACTACTTTAACAGCACTAATAATTATTGTACTAACCTGATCTCTCATTTGCTAAATACTCTCTGCTAGAATTTGATGCTTTGAATTGTGAGATGACCTGGGTGCCAACCACTTGGCCAAACAAGCTCGCTGATCCTTTGTGATCTTCAGTGAGTCCAACATATAGCATATTATCCAATCTCCTCTGCAGAACTTATCCAGGAACTCCAGTAACCACTGACGTGAAGCTATGAAGGAGATACAGTGTACGTACAGAAGATCATATTATTACCTTTGCAACCTCAAGCACATATTTGCCCAGAGCTTGATACTTCCGAACACAATGACGCACTTCATGTGATTCTGCCAAATAGGAGTTGTTTGTCAATCCAGTAACCTGTAAACGAAAGAGAGTTGATTCGAACTTGTAGACTTCCAAACACACATGAACCTAACTTTAACAGATTAACAAGGAGAATTGCTGAGAAACAAGGAAAACATTGTATAATCGCAGGGTTTGCTCATCAAACTGAGTTTACAGTTCCCTTTCAAACACATGAGTTGGCTGTAACTAGCGATGGAGAATTGCCAGAAATTCCTGACTAGCATCCCTTTTTCATTTTTTTGCTTTAGAGAGAGAGAGAGCCTGAACAGGAGACAACCCTAACAACTCCATTGTCTAAGCTACCGAAAGTCCATGTCAAGCAATAGATCATGATGTTGTCTATTTAGAAAATTTAAATCAGCTTCACAGATCATGTTCTCAGATCCAACAGGGAACCCCTAAAACGAGGCAAAGCAAAATTAAGGGGGATAATCAACAATACTGTTTTCAGTTAAGCAGAACCATGACTATTACCCTCATACCTGGAAAGTGGCACCATTGTGGACAATGTCTAAAGCAATAGGATCATAGATGTATTCATGCAAAGGCATGGCCATGCTACCCATATTGTATGAGTCATTGCCATGACTGTACTTTGGGGGCTTTTGCATCCTTGCTTCTCTCTGTGAAACAAAACAGTGTATTAGGCAAATGGCCAAAAGGATAATGGGAAAAAGGGGGAAAACCACTTGGAAGTAGGATAGATAAATACGTTGTCAGGATGGAGAGGATGAGGTCCTAGCACTAGAATGAGCATTCAGTCAGGATGGGAAGGACAAATGGGTTGAGTGACAGCTATAGAGCAGCCATGAAGATGGTTTTCCAAAGTATAGTTACTAGTAATTGCATGATTAGAGGTTTCTGGAAAATAATAAAAATAAAAAGAACCAATCAATATGGATAGTGTGAAGTGGAAAGTGTGCATCGTGGATGTAACAAAAATATAAAAGTAGTAGTACTTAATATGGCTATTGCATTGCCCATGTCATATGTGGATGAGTAAGAGACTGTCATGTGACTGAACAAACTGGTGGTGATTATTAACTCAGGGGAAGGCTTTGAGATTGATGTCTTCACTTGAAAGGAAAAAAGATTTATAACAATGTTATACAGGAGAGAGGTGGATGGAACAAGAAGGAGACAACTAGGAAAGATGCAGTTGATGCACTGGGTTACTTATAGTTGGTTAGTGCACATGAATTGGAAAAACAAAATCCAAGAAAAAATAGTACAGGCGGAAATTGAAGACAACAAAAGCCTATAGCGGAGCTAACTTGCAGGCCATGTTCAGAGAGAATTCTACCTACTGTAAAATCCTTAATCAATTCTAGTAAATGTTGGTTTTACTAAGTATATTTTCTTACGCGTGTGTAGACACAAAATAACTTCCATTCTGCAACTTGGTAGATTAACCTCACAAAATAACTTCTGTTAGAGCTTGTTTGTTTACAAGAAATTCAAGCAAACACACATCATTTCTGTAGGCTTGTGAATACAATTTGGTGGCAGTGTGTTTGCCCCCAATAAAGTACCCATGATTCGCACAATGAAACAGTAGGTCAAAATGGACCAAAATGCAATGTTTTCGACGTATAACCCTGTTTCCAGAATAAGTGTCAAAATCACCATACCCTAGCAAATAGGTCTTCTCTCATCCATGGAACCAAATATTTCCATGGCCAAATATCAAGCGTACTAATTGCATTAGTCTTCTTACGCAAACGTCTAGAAAGTTGTGTAGCGGAGGTTAAGTTAGGATGCACCAAAAACCGAGCAGCCACCTCAATTGAGAATTCATAAGTGCTAAAGACACGATCAACTGGATTCCTCAAAATAGTCACCACTGAAGTATTTTCCTTGGGAAGCTTTGACATCACACTATAATCATCATGAGTAACTAAGAGCCTGCAATTTGGCTTTCTGCATAAAAAAGAAGCAAGTAGGCATAGAAATATAACATAGGCCAGGCCATACACAAGTTAGCAAATTCAAAATGCAGACTTAAAGCTAACCTCAAGCTATCACATAAGTACATTCAGGTCTTATTTCCACAACCATAAAGAAAAAAAAAACAAGGAAGAAGTGCAACTTTATCAATGTGCAATCGACGCAGTGATATATCTGCTAGATTAATCATGCCACAAAATAAGTTTGTGTTAGATAAACTTTTAATGAAAGATCTGCAATTTAATCCATTTGGCAAGATGGTGAGCTCTTGGCTACAGCTCTTTACAGTTTATGGTTAGAGAACCAGCCTCATACAGCAGGTAACAAAACCTTTAAAGTTTAGATCATGCCAATTTTGCAAGTGGAATCTACTAACATCCTAATTTTTATTTTTATTTTTTTATCGATAAAGAGAACTTCATTGAAATAAACAAGGTGATTACATCAATGAAGGATGGGTAGTACAATTGCAACATATATGAAGCGAAGCAACCAACGAAGTTGGCTGACAACGAATCAACGTATCAATCACGAGCACAAAACCCAAGCCTGAGAACAAGGAACATCCAAAACCAAGTACATCAAATGAAAAAGTCCTCGCAGCCACATCAAAAATCAAAGCAAATGGATGAGCCCCTCAGTACCCCGCCCAATGTGATATCTAAAACAAGATCACAGAGAAGAGAGAGCTCATATGCCTCTTCATAGGAGGTACCTCAGCATCACAGAAAATAGAGAGCTCATATGCCTTCTTGAGAAGCCCAATCCTCGTCATTGAAAATGCCACCTGCCTATTAATTTTGTTTTCTATCCTCTTCAGCTCCACCCAATCTCTCCCCACACAATTAATTCACCCATATATCCCAATTGAGTTAACGGGGAGAGTCACCAACAGTTTGTGTCTACACCAACTGAAGCTAAGTAGCTAAGGCATTGAGCAGGCTTTTTTCCATAGATAACGGGTAAGTGGAACATGCAGATAACTACAGTAATCATCAACCTAGGTTGTTTTTCATTCCTATCTATGCAAGGTCTTGATAATTTCCTTCAAGCTATTTTAGTATTTTTCTATCTTCTCTCTTCCATTTGAATTGCACCTCTACCCCCACATCGTATAGCAGGTGCTTAACAAGCCTACACTTTACATGCCAATACCACCTTAATTGAGTCTCTCAGAACTTATCTTCTATTAATGCAATCCAACTATCTCCCTTACAACATTTTGAATCCAATGTTTCTTCGACACATATACCTCAGGTCCTCAACATTTTGATCTACACGACAACCATTTTCTATATGTATCCATATACATAAACCCACCTACTGGAGTAGAGTAAGACTCAGTTCAGGTTGAATTTGGTATTGTAAAATATTGACGACAGTACTCAAATGATAGTAATTAGTAAATTTACTCAACTTTGATCAACCACAATAAATCTCTTCCTCTTTTGCTAGATTATACGAAATGGTATCTATTGGTCGTTTATGATGCTCCATAGCCTGAAGCTTCTTCAGTTATTCATTATTTGACTAAGGTCCACAGAAAGAAAAAAAGGAATCAATTAATTCAGTAAAAGACGGAAAACATTTTAACAAGTGAAATAAAAGATCATATTGGCGAGATCAATGAAAAGAATGCAAGGATAGAGTTCAGATGATATTGTAAAGGGGTTGAATTCAGACAAAGAAATTGAAGAGTGAGACCAAAAGTAAGAAGGGAAGGTATTTCATGTGACAAATTTTTTTATTTTTGTGGTCCTTTATTTGGGGGTGGAGGGTAGAGGAAAGAAAAAAAATCTGTTTAGGAAATGCAAAACTTTCAAAGCAAAAAAGGAAATGCTAGGTGCTGCGAGGATAGTTAGGTTGGGGTTATCTTGCTAGGTATACCCTTAATTGGCTCATGGCCCATTATGGTATTATATAAGTAATAGAAAGCCTCCCTTGTGACGCAAACTTTTCCCTCAATTTTGATTCACATGGTATCAGAGCTCTAGGTAAAACACTAGAAATATTTTTTTCCCCTCGGTCGTCGACCACGATAGCCTAGAATGTTTTTTCTTTTTTCAGCCGCCAGCCTAGAGCCCGCCACCACTGACTATTCATCGGCACTGCATACTTAAATGTGAGAAGTATGTTCGAAAACTTTCCAAGCTTCAATAACACAACTGTTTCCGCATTTTTTTTGTGTTAATACCTAAATCAAGGTGTCAAAATAATTAGTGGCAAATTAGTAGCATGGTACCCCCTAATTTCAATTGTGAATTGACTACAAGCAGTATTCAGTTTATGAAATGGGTAAGTCACGGAAACCAAGCAGGTAGTCCAAGAGTCTGAAAGACAAAGAGAGAAGATGAATCCAATAACTTGTTTCCATTATTTCTTTTTTTTCTCCATAGAAGGAAAGTTTAGGGGACTCTAAACGAAAAGAAGCGTCCTTAGCTGTACATCCATCAGATTAGGAAGCATGCAAATAATCTGACAGCTTTGTAAGAAGCATACCATGAGGTTGTGTTGTGTCTCCTCTTTACCTTGGGAGGGGAGGATGGACTTGATTCAGGTATTTCCTTATTCACACCTATATCTATCAAACATGGTGTACATAGTTTGCATGCTTAGCATTGTCGTTGCAAATATCTAAGTATCAGTCCTAGGCACTGATTGCATTCTGAGTCACCTTCCTATTGCCACGTACCAAGTATTGCATAAATACTATTTACCTAGCAACCATGATTCTCCATCAAAACTAACCACCCAGTATGAGCACTCAACATTTAAAACTGTGCGGCTGCAATTGAAGGCAAGGTAAACAAAATGCAAATATAAAATACCTAGGGTTGAAGTGCAGTCTATCATAAGAGCGAGGACATTCCAACATGCTAGAGTAGAACTTTTTCAAGAAACTGCAACCAGAAGAAAGCAGAAGTAATTACGGCATGAGACGGCCGGCTCAAGGACACGCCAGTTTTGCACCAGATGCATGAATTTTACCAGTGATAATATGACCTTCCTCCAGTCCTTGGTACATGCAAGAAAAATAATAGATCTTGTAACCTGTGTCTCTCTTCTTTAACTTCATCCTGAGAAGAGGATGCCCATCTGAGGACGGCAATTTCACACTGCCGAAAATCATTTTCCTTTGAAGAAGCATTTGCCAGGGAAGAATCTGGTTATAAGGAGGAAAAAATATGAAAAACTGCATACACCAATTCATCCACTAAAATTGTAACTAAGCAAGTTACTGGGAGAAAATCAGAGGAGAAACAGTAAAAAGAACATATCATAAAGAAACTGAAAATGGGGCACAAATATCACTCAGAAGAACATACAATGACCATTTCCAAAACAAAATAATATTATTGGAAAAACTGTGACATGAAAAAACCACGACCTTTTGCAAACAGTATTTTCCATAGGAATTGAAACAAATGCCATGCAAATTTTCACTTTATGAAGAAAATAAAGGTCAAAAGAACTATCTACATTTTCTGGTCCAACAGACAAAAAGTAATCAACCACCCACAAAAAGGAACTATCTACAACATATTTGCCAGCGCACATGAAAATCTGAGGTAGGAGAAGAAGAGGAGAGAAATCAACTCCCCACATATTTGGTTCATTTCACATAGCCTAATCCCTAAAAATAATCACATACTATATTTCATCATCATAGGGCAAAAACTTGAACATGACTCATTGACAAATTAAAGCACCAACGAAATTGACAAATTAAGGGGTCGACCCTAGTTCTTTTTCTCTTTCTCGTGTTTGATGTTTGTTTGTTTTTTGTTGATTGTGGTGGATGGATGTGCATGGTGCTCAAGGTTGGGGCAGGTTATATCACAAATTTTGTGGTCTTTGATCATAGTGTTTCCTGGTGGGTAGTTGTGGGTTGTTAGGTTATTTCTAAATAGCAGTGTAATCACTTAGCATTATTATATATATGTACATTCATTTACCGAAAAAAAAAAAAAAAACCGAAATTGATATCACTTCACGTACCCAGCACCAAAATTACAAGCACAAGCAGAAGAGACCATCGCATAGCAGAGTCCATTCTGCTCCAAAACCTACTTGAGAATCGATACCATCAATCGTCAGAACCTGCACACCACATAATAGCAAACCAAAAGTTGCAACAATACACAAAAAGAAGGAAACAAGGAATCCTCCTTCCATCCATGAGTGACTGGGAAAATGCGATTTACATGTTTCATAATGATAAACAATACCATCATCGATCTGAATAGACCAGAAGACATGGGAACCATAGAATCATGAAAAAAAAAAAAAAAGAGGGCAAGCTAGTGTTGAGAGACAAGGGAGACAGGCGGACCAGAAGATGATTCAGAGAACCCAATTGGTCCCAGAAATAAATGGCAAGCAAAACCCTAAATTTATGAGACAACATTGAAGACGGAGACAGAAAATTATCAAAACAGTTGGCCTACGTGTCATCTACACTTGTGTCGAATGCTGCTGCTGCAGACATCGATCTCGTGCTGGAAAACTCCTGCTCCAGAATCGGACTCAGACCAACCAGTCGCCGTCTCCGATCAACCGTCGTCGTCGTCCGCTTGAGGATTCTTCTCTTTTTCCTCACAGGATTTTCGCGGGAAATCCCATCCCAACGAAGTCACCTTGGGGCTTCTCACATAGGTTATTGGGAAAAGGGCAAAATGGTAATTGGGTATTGTCGACGTTAAGCGAAAGGGTTAGGGTGGGGCGGTATTGCACATGGACTATACCGAGACTAGCGCACCATTTTCCCGATGGAGGCCACATAAGGGTAGATTGACATATACACCATCTGACCAATTTTTTGTTTTTTTTCGTGATTAGAGTTCCGAGGTTTGTGGTGAAAATAAAACGCTAATATATATATATGAGTGAGTAATATTTGTTAATCTAAAAATTAGATAAAAGATTCGGAGAAGTTTAGAAAACGAATTCGGATATATACGTGTAGTATTTGTTACTTATTTGAAAATTCGGGTATAAAATGAGAAAAAAAAAATATTTTTTTTATCACTTTCACCTACAAATTATATCAAATAATCAACTTAATCATTAACAATACCGACAAATCTTCGATTCCAACATGAACCTGTAAAAAAAACTCAAAAGAGCAATTGACGAAATGAAATAAATATTATGTAGGGAAAATTTCCCCTCCTGCACATGGACAATGGGTTGGACCCGTCCAGCCAGACTTGAGTCCATGGTCAATCCTAGTCAATT
>JAOWBR010228036.1:0-17286 GCA_028571145.1 Dionaea muscipula
GATGACCTTTTTGATCAGCTGCAGGGAGCACAGATCTTTTCCAAGATCGATTTGAGGTCGGGTTACCACCAGCTGAGAGTGGGGGATAGAGACATCCCGAAGATAACTTTCCGTACGAGATATGGACATTATGAGTTTTTGGTCATGCCATTTGGCTTGACTAATGCTCCAGGTGCCTTTATGGACATGATGCATCGGGTTTTTGAGCCTTTCCTGGATAAGTTTGTTGTGGTTTTCATTGATGACGTGTTGATCTACTCGCGGAGTAGAGAGGAGCATTCTGAGCACTTGAGACTGGCGTTGCAGACTTTGAGAGATAGACAGTTATATGCCAAGTTCTCAAAGTGAGAGTTTTGGCTTGATAGTGTTTCTTTCTTGGGCCACGTGATTGACAGAGATGGTGTTTCTGTGGATTGGAGGAAGGTTGAGGCCGTGGAGAGTTGGCCGAGACTTTCGACAGTGGGAGAAGTTAGGAGGTTTTTGGGTTTGGCCGGTTACTACCAACATTTAATTGAGGGATTTTCTACGATTGCTTTGCCACTCACGCGCCTCACTAGGAAGACGGTGAGGTTTGACTGGACTGATGATTGTGAGCACAATTTTATGGAGCTCAAGAGGAGGTTGACCATGACACCTGTTCTTTCCTTGCCGTCTGAAGAGGATGGATTTGTCATTTATAGTGATGCATCTTTGCAGGGTTTGGGTTGTGTCCTTATGCAGCACGAGAAAGTCATTGCTTTTGCTTCCCGTTAGTTGAGAGTTCACGAGATGAACTACCCCACCCATGATTTGGAGTTGGCTGCAAATGTTTTTACTCTAAAGCTTTGGAGACATTACCTCTATGGAGTTCATTGTGAGATCTTCACGGACCATCCGAGTTTGAGGTACATTTTCATTCAGAGGGAGTTGAACCTGAGGCAGAGACGTTGGTTGGAGCTGTTGAAGGACTATGACTTGACTATCCAGTACCATCCTAGGAGGGCCAATGTAGTGGTCGATGCTATGAGTAGGAGGACTGGATTAGTTTCTTCATGTTTGACTTCACAACCCGAGCTGATTCGAGATTTAGAGAGTTGACACTAGAGCATTGGTTTCACAGTTGGTAGTTAGACCGACATTGCTTGACCGGATAAGAGATGCACAGATCATTGATGTGGAGTGTCAGCGGATTGTGTCTGGATTAGTGTATGGAGTTGATTCTGATTTTGTAGTTTCTGATGGCTTGTTGAGATTCCGAGGACGTGTTTGTGTGCCTGAGGATTCTGTTCTGCGAGAGGAGTTAATGACTGAGGCTCATTGTTTTTGGTTGTCTGTCCATCCGGGCAGTACCAAGATGTATAAGGATTTGAGAGAGCATTTTTGGTGGACGGGGATGAAGAGGGCCATTGCTGAGTTTGTTTCTAGATGTTTAACCTGTCAGCAGGTCAAGATTGAGCACCAGCGACCAGCTGGTAGACTTCAGCCACTGCCCATTCCTGAGTGAAAATGGGAGCACGTGACCATGGATTTTATTTCAGGTTTGCCATTGACTCGGAGAGGTCATGATGGCGTTTGGGTGATAGTTGATAGACTCACGAAGTCTGCTCATTTCTTGGCGATTCGGATGACTTTTTCCTTGGATGGGTTGGCTCGATTGTCCCTTTCTAAGATCATCATACTTCATGGAGCACTGATTTCTATTGTTTCTGACAGAGACACGAGGTTTGTTTCCAAGTTTTGGGGTGCATTGCAAAAGGCTTTTGGGACTAGACTTAGTTTTAGTATGTCATATCATCCTCAGATGGGTGGACAGTCCGAGAGGACGATTCAGACGTTGAAGGACATGTTGAGAGCCTGTACCCTTGAGTGGAATTGGAGTTCGAGCGATCAGTTACCATTGGTTGAGTTTGTATACAACAACAGTACTCACTCGAGTACTGGAGTTGCACCTTATGAGGCACATTATGGTAGGAGACGTAGATCTCCAATTTGTTGGTTTAAGGTTGGAGAGAGACAGATGTTAGAACAAGAGCTTATTGAGGAGGCCAGCCAGAAGATTTCAGTGATCCGGGGTCGTCTGTTGATAGCTCAGAGTAGACGGAGGAGCTACACAGATCGACGACGAAGAGACTTAGAGTTTGAGGTTGGTGACAAGGTGTTCTTATGGGTTTCTCCTTGGAAAGGAGTGATCCGGTTCGGGAAGAAGGGGAAGTTGAGCCCCCAATTCCTCGGACCGTTTGAGATTCTAAACTGAGTTGGAGCTGTTTCCTATAGACTTGCTTTTTCTCCTTGTCTTACTGATGTGCACAACGTTTTTTATGTCCCGATATAGAGGAGGTACGTGCACAGTCCGACATACGTGATTGATTTTGAGCCGCTGAGGGTTTGGGAGGACTTGACCTACGAGGAGCAGCTTATGGAGATTATGGATTCTAGAGTGAAGATCTTGAGGAGCAACTCTGTTTCGCTCATAAAGGTTCTTTGGCGCAACCACGCGGTTGAGGAGGCCACGTGGGAGCGTGAGGAGGAGATGAGAGAGAGATATCCACATCTTTTCACTTGAGGTATTTCCTTTGTTTTGCCGATCACGGGGACGAGATCATTTTATGGGAGGAAGAATGTTATACCCCCGTGTTTTTATGATTATTTTATATTTATTTATGGCTATTTATGTTTGATTTATCATGTTAGAGATTTTTCATTTTTCGGTGAATAGTGTTTTACGTGAATTGTACTCTCGGGTTTTCAATTAGCCATTTTGCTACTTTTTACATTGCATGTCGTATGACCGTTTTAAACATACCGGTATGATCGGGATGATGAGATGTGACCAACGAGTACCATATTGACGTATGTGGATTTCACCGATTTTTCGGGATTTGACAGGTAGTGATGTGACGGTTTTTGAGATTTTTTATTTAGGTTTATTATGACCGTGATTTAATTTCGTGATTTTTTATGGTGAGTTTGTGGCGTTTAGGATTAGTGTGCACGCGTGATTTGAGGATTAGAGGATAGCCACTTTATTGGACTTTGGTGGCTTTGCATTTAATAAAAAGGGGGGTTGAGTGTTCAAGTGACTTTATGTGTTGTTTGGCATTGGTTAAAGGGCTATCTCCAACCCATTTCTTCTGCTCCCATGCATGCAAGACAAGAAGAAAGAAGAAGGAAGAGAAGAGAAGAGAAGGAAGAAGAAGTGCAAGGGCGATTCAAGGATTTCATCACTTTTCCTTGAAGACTTAGCTTGGATTTGGCTTGGTTTTGCTTGAAGATCCCTCTTGGCAGCATCTTGGAGCCTTAGAGATTCTCCATTGCTTGATTTTAAGGTGAGTTTTGGTTATGTTCATAGTTCTCTTCAGTTTTATGAGCTTGGATGGATTTTTGAGAGTCTCATGTTGGGTTTGGCATGCATTTGATGACAGCGAGGGCTTTGTCATGGTTTGTTATGTGATTTGGGACATGTATGATGTGCTGATGTTGAGTTTCAGATTAGTTTTCATGAGATTCATGGTTGATTTGGGACTTATTATGTGATTTGGGACTTGTATCATGGTTGATGTTTGGTTTTCACTTGATGTTTGGATGATGCGTTGATGTTGAGTTTTGGCCACCTTCGGGTGTCACAACGTCCGGAGGTTCTTCCGTTCACGACGGGGGAACTAGGACGGAACCTCATGATGTTGCATGTTCGTGGTGATGCCATACCGAGATGTACTTTATGTAGGTGTTGTTGGGGTACCCTGGGTTGATGTGAACATTGGTACATGGCATTTTGTTTTATATATCCATTATTACCATGGTCCGGGGATTCTTTTAGGGAACTTATGGATTCGAACGATGCATGATTTGAGTACACATGAATTGCACGATTTTATTCATTTACCTTATGTCGTATTTCATCTCACCAGCTATCGCTAGATGCAGATTTTACCCCTTTCTGTTTTGACTGGTTTTGACCAGTGATTTTAGAGGGATGCGGTGGGGAGCGGTGTGGCCTCGTAGGATCTTAGTTATTGTTTCTCCGCTGCATGCTTTTGACATTGGATTACTCTGATTTGTATTATATATGGGGTACACTTTGGATTTATGGTTCCCTGTGGTGGGATTTGTAGACTGGATTTATGTATTTCATGTATGTGAGCTTTTAAACATGATGGTTGTTTGTCTTCTTCTTGATATTGAACTGTTTTAGTATCTTGCATGATTTTCCCTTCGGCTTCAATAACTCGTGAGTCACCTCACGAGTTATCGCTAGTAACACCCGGATTCGGGGGTAACAAAAAGTAGCTGAGATGCCTTATAAAATATGAAAACACTATTCACGAGGTTACTATTCACTGAAAAATTAAAAACCTCAAAATTGAAATTATGATCATAAATAAGCATTAATCAATATAAAAGTGAATATAAAAGTACGGGGAATAACACGTTTTCTACCTCCCTTCCCTGTTCACATCCGCATGCAAACCACTATCTTGTGGGCTCACTTTCGGAGAAGGCAACATCCTTTCCATTGCTTGTTTCGCCTACTTCCCTTTTCCTTTCTCCTTCAGCATCTGTCCTGTGGTGGGGGTCTACACATTCTCACCCTAAGGCTGAGCACCTACCGTTAGCTCCGCCACGTTAATTTCTTCGTCAGCCGCCACAGGTTTATGTTGTCCTGGCTACGAAGACCCTGGCAACTCCACAACCGGCATCGTCGAGCTCTCTTTCCCATCATGCGCGCCCACCACTTCATTCACTTTCATCAAATCCACATCCCTAGCTCCTGATCCCGACATCGTTTCTGCACAATCCTTCTCTGTCACGAGCGGGTTCGCCACCTACAAGCTCTGTGTCTTCTCCACCACATCCTTCACATTTTTCTTGACCAGTTTTCGCTTCTTGGTGTTCAACGCCCGACTCTCAACACTAGGTTATTTTTCTGCATCCTTATTTCTGTGTTCTTGTGGCGGCTCTTGCTCCTTTCCCAGTGGTGGGGATCTTTCCTTTCGTCTCTTCGGGGGCTTCACCACCTTAATCGATGGGGGCGACGACCTTAACCTCCTTGTTCTCACCACAGACGGCCCTGCGACCTCCTCCGCCATCTCTCCCATCGTGGCAGACCGCTCAGCTTCACTCTCTTGATCCGTCCCCAGTATTACCTTTCTTAACTCAATCGTCGACGCACCATATAAGTCTGACACCTTTTCCAAAAATCTCATCCATCCCCGCAAAACAACATTCATGCCGCCATGTCAATACTCACATCATTTTAACCTGCTTTACTTACTAGCACATGGACTCATACTGGGATGTGCCACTGGCACTAGCCCATGTTCCTCTACTGTCTCCAATTGGATTAGTAAATGCCATGATAAGTTAGGGCGTCTCCCCGCACTTTTGAAAGTCTCAAAAAAATATTTCTCCATTGTATTCAGACACGTCAGCACCTCTGGTCGGGGATCCAACGTCACCTCCCCTTATTGCACCCTCGTCGCCAGCTGTGCAGACGTCACCAATAAAAACTTCTGTTTGCAGGAATGAACGTTGCTCCGTAGGATGGTGTATTATACCCCGTGTTTTATATGCATTTTATATTTATTTATGAATGTCGTATCTTATTGGAGATTTTTAGTTTTTTTTTGGTGAATAGTATTTTTGGGTATAGTGTTCTCGTGTTTTATATGGCTACTCGGCTACTTTTTGCATTGCATTCTGGATATTTTGATACTGGCACGACCGTTATGATGAAGCTTGACTTTTAAGTACCATATTGGCCTATGCCGACTTCACGGATTTTTCCGGATTAGTCGGTTGGTGATATGATGATTTTTGTGGTTTCGAATTTTGATTCATTATGACCATGTTTTAATTTCGTGATTTTTAGTGACTAGTTTGGGGATCTTTGGATTAGTCTCCATGCGTGACGAGGTGATTAAGGGTGTTGGTTATGTTAAAGGATGAGTTGAAATTGTGGACTTTTAAGGTTATGCATTTATGAGTGAGGTAGAGTGTGTTTGTGGTTTAGTGTGCTGGAGGTTTAATATAGGCATATTTTGGGGTTGAATGAAGGCATTTTCTGCCCTCATTCTGGTCCTTATGGACGTGGGAGTCAAGGAAGAAGAGAAGGAGAAAGAAGATAAGGGAAGAAGAAAAGGAGAAGAGAGATCTTGGAGATTTCTTCATATCCACTTAAGTTTTGAAGGTAATCACATGGTTTATTTCATGGTTTCCTTAGTTTCATGCTTTGTTATGATTTTTCATGAGGTCGGTTTGTGATTTATGTGGATTTGACGGTGATGAGTGCTTTGGCATGGTTTGATATGTCTTTCGACAATTGTTTAAGGCTTTAGAGTGGAGTTTTGGATGACTGTGCATGTGGTTCATGAACATCTTTTAGTGTGTTTGAGTTTCATGCTTTGGTTTGATTTTTAGGAGGACGATTTTGAGTTTATTTTGTTGTTAAGGATCTTGGAGGGCTTAGTTTGCTTGAACGCATGTTTTAAGACTTGTTTGGAGTGTGTAGTTTGTGTTTTGATCGATTTTGGTCTTGGTTCGTGCATTTGGACAGTTTCGGCAGATTATGCAGAAACAACATTTCCGGCTGACCGGTTCCCATTTCCGATCGACCGACGTTTTTGGATTTTCGGCCAACCAGATTGGTAGAGCATAAGAAATCTGGTCGACCGGCTTCTGCTGTTGTTGGAGGGATTTTTCTCCGGTTTTTTCGTTTCCTTTGGATTTGATGAGGGAGGGATCGGGAGCAATCCTAGACCCCTCTTGGAGGGTCTTTATGGTTTAGTTTGAGGTGTTTAGTGGTTTCATGGGGTGTTATTTTGTAGTTCCACCGATTATCGGATGTTGAGATTTTTGTACATGGCTTTGTACCAGGGACCGTTGGTGAGCCAGTTGTCTGACTTGTGCTTGGCTAGATCGTTCTTGGTGAGACTTGACGTGTTTTACTCTGGTGAGTTAAATTACGGATCGATGGTACTTGAAGGTTAAATATTTTACAAGTTTTTGCATACTTTTATTTATGGTTGATGTATACCGTAAAAGCATGATTTGTATTTGTATCATCACTCGTGATGCTTATTTTACGACCGTTGTGTCGAGGATTTATACTTGTTTTATGACCATTGTGTCGAAGATTTTGCAGTGGTTTGATTGATGCCTTAACCTCGGGATTATAGCCTATGGGGTAGTTTTAAAGACATGAGTTATGGATTAGGATTTAAGTCCTTGGAGTTCTTCACTGCGTGGAAACCAAGGCCACCTGTGGGTGTCACAACGTCCTTAGGTCAATCCGTTTGCGGCGGGGAGACTAACATGGTTACCTCTTGACGTTACATGTGCGCGGGCGCCATCTCGGGATGTATATCAAGTAGGCTTTACTAGGGTACCCTAGAAGTGTGTTTTTTTGTTATGGCAAGACTTTTATACCCATATGCTTTATGTCTTAGTATTTAAAGGAAGTTTTCCTCTCAGTTATTTAAAGATAGATTATTTGTTCCAATGGACTTTGAGATTGCATAATGCATGTTTTTATCATTTATCATTCTATCCGTATTTCATCTCTCCGGCTAGCGATGGCTGACTAATATTATCCCTGCTTGTGTTAGCAGGTGATCCATGATTTTGTAGCTGGATGCGGCGAAGTGGCGGTGTGACCTCATAGGACCTCATTTTTTTTCGCTGCATGTTGTTTTGATACTCTGGTTTAGTTTTACACTTCAGGGTCAGTTTGGATGTTTGTTTCCCATGGTGGGACTTGTTGATTCGGATTTATGTATGATGTTATTTATACTTTCCTCGCATGATGTTTTGGATATTCCTTTTTTAGGTTGATCTACTTTAGTATGTTGTTCCGTTTTCCTTGGCTTCAATGACTCGTGGTTCACCCCACGGGTTATCGCCGGTAGCATCCAGTTACGGGTGTTACATTTGTAGTATCAAAGCGGGTCGGTTCATTACCTATTCGAATCTATTTGAATGGTTTTGAGTCGGACTTTTTGAGACTTGTTTTTATGTTTACCTAGAATGAGGCACCGTTTTCCAACATCCAATAGGTATGATTTCTCGATTTATCTTTCGGTATTTATTCCTTATGCACTTATGTGCTGCTTTTTTCTACCTTGTGGGGTATCTTGTAGAGTGGTGAAAACCCGGATGAGTGCTGGGCCGGCAGTTTCTTCTATGGAGGCGACACCACAATGGGGGCGACCTCCACTTGCTAAAGAGAAGGGCGAGGGTGTTGGTGCGTCGACAAGTGCTATTCCAACGACTCCTGTTGTGGCTGATGCAACAAGAGCACGGACACCGAGGTTGTCCGCTAAGGAGTGGGATTTGATCCATCAGTTCAGGGCATGGAGTGTTGATGCATATGTTAGAGAGGATGCATATGCTTGGGATGATGAGGTTAAGGTCGAGGAAGATGATGATGAGATTGAGTAGAATGAGGTACGACGCCTGATGAGTGCATAAAAGTGCGCTCTTCACGCTCTCGTTTGATGCCTAAGAGATTACCAAAGGCTGTTGGTTAGTGACATTCACGTGGAATTGACATTGCCCCAGGCAAGGCGTCGGCCATTCTGAAGGCTGAGCCACCAAGGACGAAGAAAGAATTACAACGGTTCCTAGGGCAAATTAACTTTTTGAGGCATTTTATTTCTAATTGTGGAGGACGAATGATAGCATTCGCACCTTTTCTGAAGCTCAAGGACGATGATGAGTTCGTCTGGACGAAGGAACACCAGAACGTATTTGACGTCTTAAAGATATACTTAGCGTCCCGACCTGTGATGGCTCCACCGATTTCAGGCCAACCTTTCAAGTTGTACATTGCGGCCGAGGAGCGGTCCATAGGTGCCATGTTGGTGCAGGAAGATGGAGAGGGCAAAGATAAGGCGGTCTATTATCTATGCTGGACGCTGACCATGTCATAGTGTAATTATCTGCCCATAGAGAAATTATTTTTATCTCTTTACAATTCCTGTATGAATCTCAGGGCGTATTTACGTCCTGAAGTTGTGTACTTTGTTTCCAAGTTTAATATAATAAAGTTTCTTTCATCTCGCGCCATTAATCATTAGCGCGTAGGGTTTTGGGCGTTAGCATTATATGAATTTGATCTCCGACAATTACCTCAAAAATCAGTAAAGGGGCAATCGTTGGCCAAATTTTTGACTAATCACCCTTGCTTGGATGCGGCACAAGAGGTAGATCTCGAAGTTCACGCCCTCACTCTCAAACCTTGGGTCATATACTTTGATGGTTCGAGGACGGCCACAAAGGTCGGGGTAGGAGTTGTATTAGTTTCACCCTTAGGGGGTGTGTTCCATTATTACTTTTCCTTGGATGGTTCCTTTACCAACAATCAGGCCGAGTATGAGGCTCTGATTATAGGCCTTGAGCTTCTCATAGATATGGGGGTACGCACTATTCATATTATGGGGGACTCTCAGTTAGTTATTCACCAAGTAAATGGGGAGTTCCGATGTCAGAATGAATTCATGTTAGCCTTGAATGATATCATTCAAAAGTTTCTACGTAAGTTCGATCATGTAGATGTTTCATTCGTTCCTCGATTTCGGAACGTATTGGCAAACGATCTCGCTCAAGTTGCCTCGGGATTCAAGGACGAAGTGATTCTTCAGCAATTGGCTATAATACGATACGGTTCAATAAAGTCCGCATTGGAGCGGTCTTCCTTGTATGACGCCTTCGTCCTAGATACTCAGGACGCAGGTGATTGGCGGGCGGCTACAAGGGAGATGCTTAGTGATCCAGAGCGAATATCTTATCCTAAGCGTAAATTGCGGGCATTGAATTTCGTCGTGTTAGAAGAGGAATTGTTTAAGAAACGGCCTGACGGAGTGCTTCTTCGTTGTATATCAGGGGCCGAAGCTAAGGCCGTGATGGCCGAAGTACATGAGGGTATATGTGGTGCCCACCAGGCCGGAGTGGCCATGCGATGGATGATATTGAGAAGTGGGTACAACTGGCCTACCTTGGGAGAAGATTGTGTTCAATATGCCAAAGGATGTTTGGCGTGTCAGAGGCACGGGCTGATTCAACGTGCCCCGGCCCAAGACTTGGCTTCTATAATTAAGCCTTGGCAGTTCTGGGGATGGGCTATGGATTTGATAGGAAAGATTCATCCTCCCTCTTCCAAGAAGCATACCTTTATAATTGTTGCTACGGATGTTTTCACTAAGTTGGTTGAAGTCGTTCCTTTGAGATAAATTACTCAGGAATAGGTGATCCGATTTATCACGGATCAAATCATTTATAATTTCGAGGTTTCCCAAACCATTATGGTGGATAATGGCTCATCCTTGAATGGGGAGCGGGTCAACGATATGTTGGCCGAATTCGGTGTTAAGTTAGTTAACTTTACGCCGTACTATGCTCAGTCAAATTGGCAGGCCGAATCGTCTAACAAGTTAATCAAGGGCGTTATACAGAAAATGGTGGACCGGAATCCAAGGGCATGGCATGATTTGCTACCTAGAGTGTTATGGGTGTTACGTACTAGCCCGCGGGCCACAACGAAGGTCTCACCATTTTAATTAGTGTATGGTGTTGAGGTGGTGATTTCTACGGAGGTGATTGTCGAGTCAACCCGTGTTATGTTCCAGGATAGCCTGAATCCTGATGACTATGCAGAGGCGATGATTCAGCCTTTTCTTTCTTTGGACGAGCTGTGCGTAGAAGTTTTGAACCGCATAGAGCTACAAAAGGCAAGGATGGCACGGTATTATAATAAAAAGGTCGTGGCCAAATCGTTCGTCCAAGGGGAGCTGGTGTGAAATGTACATTTACCTTTGGATGCCCGTGATCCTGTGTATGGGAAATGGTCACCGAATTGGGAGGGACCATTTGTGGTGGATTCGGTCCTCCCTAATGGGGCGTACCATTTGAAGGACTTAGAGGGTCAATTACATTGTAGGGCGATCAATGGCCGGTATTTAAAAAAGTACGTCCTATCGGTAACATTGTAGAGCCTTGATCAACCTAAAGTGCAAGTTAGTTACGTCCAACTTTAGGTTAGCATTACGTCTAAGTAATTGTAGAAAATAAAGATAGAGAACGAGAATGAAGTATGATTATTACACATGGCTATGAGAGTTTAAAAATTCATCAGTTTGTTGCTTGACCCTTTCCCATTCAGCTTCCAGACGGGCGTCCTCTTCGCCCAACCCCTCCTCTTCGGCCAGGCAGTCGAATTGGATGGCTTTACTATAGTCCCTGACAACGGCCTCCAATTCTTCCGCGCTGCTAGTCAGAGCCTTTGTCTTGGCCGCAACCCTCGCCTTGTGGTCGGCCAGATCGTGCTGGAGCTTTGCTATTTGCTCCTCTAGGGAGCTCACGTGTGATTCCTCCACTGTCAGCTCCTCCACGATCTCTTTAATTTTCTTCTGTGTCCCTTCGGCCTTCTCATTCAGAGTCAATTGGCGCGTCAGGGCGGCCTTGCTTGATCTTCGTTTGGAGTTGAGGACTCTGAGTCCAGCTATGATGAGGTGGGTGTCCCGTACGAACTGCTGAACTTAGGCCCTGGCCGAGATTGGGACTTTGAGCGCGCCTTGGGCTCTCTCCGCCAAAGTACTAGCGGTGTTGAGTCGCGTCTCTCCTAGGGGCGACAAGGCCTCAGTGCGGCCAAGTTCCAAAAATGCCCTGAGTTGTCGTACCGCCTCCAGAAGGTCGGCCGCCCCTGTGGATGCCTCAGGGGCCGTTTGTTGCACGAGGGGCGCAGGTTGAGCGGCAATGGCTGTGAGAGCGTCAAGGAGGTGTTGAACGCGCTCTTTGAGGGTTTTGGGCTGTTATTAATGCAAGTTAGAGTTAGGGTCATGAAAGAGAGGTAAGTTTAACTTGGAAGCTTCAAGAAATATATTTGGGCCGAAGAGGAAGCAGAGGGTTGAGATGTGTCTGCTCCAGGGTTGGGCGTTGTGCTCGGTGGGGGTGAAACTGATCTCACCTCTAGTATATCGCCCGTAAAGGGGGTCTTCGCTCCGGGTTGGAGGAGAAATTCCCATCCCCCTTGTGTCTGATGGTGGGGGAGGTGGTATCGACAAGGGTGGTTGGAGAGGAAGAGGTGGACGTTCTTCGTCCCGAGCGACCATAGCAGCGGCCTCAATAATGTCATTGTCCTCCTCCTCTTCCTCCTAGAACATGTCCTCTAAGGTGAGAGGATCCTCCACGCCCAACGTCGCGAACTTGCTCTCCTACGTTGTGGTAACATTGTAAGTCTGGTATGGCAGTAAATAGGTAAGTTGCGTACAGATAGATGATACGTACCACTTCCGCACCCTCTTAGACCGTGGATCCCTCTCCTTGGCCTCGGGCCGGTCCAGCTAGAAACGGCGTCGCCCAATCAAGTATCACGTGGGGTTGGTCGCGGGGAGGAGTCCGTAACTCTGGGGTGAGTTGAATGCCCAGGGAAGCGGTAGAAGTGGTTCCTCTTTTTGGCTGAGGAAAAGGACTGTTAGCCCGTGGGAGTCAAAAAGCTACTACGGGAAGCTTTGGGTTAAGATATACCTTCTTCAGGCGGAGGTGGATCTTCGTCTGGCTGGTATCTCCTTCTCCAGCACGCTTGCTTCACCCCGGCTTCGTTCTCACGCCCGCGCATATTGGCCGTGTCCAATCGGCCAAGTGAACCACGGACATGAGATGTTCAATCTCTGCGGTCTAGTAGGACTGGAAGAGATCATCTATCTCACAGTTCATGCGCTGGACGAACACAGCTGTGTGGAATCTCCCCAGGAGGGTGTCTCGGTTGGCCAATAGGACCCCATTCTCTATGGCGTTGAGGAGGCCGAAGTGGGCCTCTCTGAAGGTATGGGCAAAGAAAAGAGGGAGAGGACGGGCCTGAGTGAGGCCGAGTTAGTGTGCAGCGTAGTTGGCCGAATAGGTGTCGGCTTCGGCCTTGGCATTTGACCCCAAGATGAGGTCAAATGGGAGCTCTTGGATTACTAAGAAGTGCGTCCACATTGGGGGGCGTTGGGGTGAACAAGGAGTTGGGATTCTCAGACATGGGGAAAGGGAAAAATGATGCCAATGGGTCCGTGAACTTCAGGTACTCCCACGTCTCGCCCTTGAAAGTGGTGACAGGCGGAAGAGCGGTCAACCTCGGCCCGGAGCACGGGTGTGCAGGAGACTCGGGTAGGGTGCCGTAGAAGGGGAAGTAGGCCCGCAGCCACAATTGTGCGATCCAGAGCGGTCGGGAGCTAGTGGGCTCTTTTCCTTGTCTCAGCTGCTCCGCCATGAAGGACAGGCCGCGGTATAGCGCGGCCAGAACATAGGACGCCAGGTTGAGTTTGCGTCCCTTGGCCAGATCCGTGGATAGCCACAGATAGCAGGACACCGGTTTGCCGCTGTCTGGATAGAGGACGTACCTGCATAGGAAAAAATGGTCAAAAGCGACATGTTCTAAAAGGCGTCGTAGGACGAGAAGGTATGAGATTCGAAGATGGGGGCCTCGTGGTTGTACTCTAGGATGGCCGAGATCGTCTCGTCCGAAGGGAAAAGGCCGGTCAGGGCAGTAATGTCCCTGAGGGTGATGGTCATAGGAGCCCGGGGGAAGGCGAAGATGTTGGCGTGGGATGACCAGAAGAGCACGGCCAAGGGGAAAAGGGTGGATTTGAAGGTAGGGACCCTCGTTCAGAGGGAAATGAGGTCGAGGATACCTGCTTATTTGGCCCTGGTTTCGAAGGTAGGGTCACGGATTAGCCTCATAGCCCAACCGGAGAAGGCTTTGTCTATGTGTGGCCAGTTTCGTGGTGGTTTGAGGTTAAGAACGACATCAATGGAGATGGAGGAATCCGATAAGGTGGTGGGAAGGAAAATGGAGATGTGAGAGTATTAGATTTTCGATGCCCTAACTGGGTCGATGACTGCCGGACCCAGGCAGGAATCTCCGGAGGAAAAAGTGATGGTGCCATCGGAGGTGATAGCGGTGGAGTTGAGCGCGTCTAGGTAGTCAGAAAAGGTCGCCATTGATGGAAAAGCTTCGGAGTTGCCGAGGTTCTTTTTTCGTCTTTGGAGTTTGGGAGTCTTTGTAACTTCTTCGAAAAGTGTAAAAAGGGAATTGATGATGGGATTTGGGATTTATAGCCGAGGATGATGAATTGCGGGCGTCTAGGGCTGATGTCAGCTTTTGTCAGTATCATCATTATTTTCTCCTCGGGCGAAGCGCGACCGACTTTCGCTCTGGCCAATGTCCCATCAGTTGTATTGTTTGTCACTTAGCGTCCCATCTTGGGTTGAGTGCGGTGCATCAATGAATTTAATACGCCGCACTGGGGGGTAATGTTGACACTGGGGCATTGAGGATGCTCGGGCTAGGATGTACTGACTATGGGCGTGACCACTCAGGACGAATCCGTCCTAGGTCATTGTCTTGCTTTCGACTTTTGGCTCGCCCTGATTGTGGTTAGCCCGTGATAAAGGGCGCGCGCACTGGATGTACGTCATGTTGTTACAGCCACGGCTAGGAAGTAGGAGCAGGGCGTGGCCACCTTGGACATGGTTCTCAAGCATGAATCCACGATGTGTATGTGGCCAGTTGGGAAGAAGGCCACGAACTTGTCGGTTATCAGAGCAGTTGAGGTATTGCCCTGGACGCGGGCGTAGGACGGGCTAAGCTATGAGGTTTTCTTGTAGTGGTTGAGCCACGATTAGAAGGAGCTTCACCCACGTTCTGGACGTGGGTAGTTTTGTATAACCGTCTGCGTAACTATTCCTAGATAGTATATATGATCATTCCTAACTTTGTAATGCGGACGAACAATCAATCAATCAAATCTCTATCTTTTAGTATCTTTTCTTGCATTGTAGCCATTAGCGCTAGTGTAGAACCTTAGCGTTTAGTTTCAACCGAACCCATTTCGGTAACCCGGGATAGGGCAGATTCCTCCTCCGGAACCGAATTTCGGCGATCGCAGGAGCGTCACTAACCAACAGTCTTTGGTAATCAACAGCAGTCAGTAGCGTATCTCCCCAATAGGAAATAGGGAGGTTCGCCTGAGCCATCATGGATCTAACCATGTCAATAAGGGTCTTATTCCTCCTCTCTTCAACTCCATTTTATTGCGGAGTATAAGGAATAGTTAGCTGTCTAGCTATTCCCTTTTCATCACACAGTTTCCTAAACTGTTGAGATAGATATTGTCTACCTCGATTGGTTCTAAGCGTCTTCACGCTCTTGTCTAACTGGTTCTCAACCAGTGATACATATCGTCTAAAGCAGTCCAATGCTTCTGACTTATGTGAAATCAAATAGACATGATCTAATCGAGTATAATCATCTATAAATGTGATGAAATATCGAGCACCATGCCTAGCCCAAACATTCAATGGTCCACACTGTCATACCCCACCCCGGGTGGACCGGCGTACGACCCGTGGACCCATCTATGGACCGCACAAGCCTAAACCCCAACCTCAAACAGCAGAACCAATCTTAAAAGGGTGGAAATCAAATCAACTCATCGAACAAATGAACTCAAAAAGGATCTCAAAAGAAAATCCAAACCAGTATAGCTCTTATCTAAAATCAACTTACAAAATCCACAAGAGTCAGCTAAAAGGAACTACTAATGAACAACAGAATCAACTGAAAATACAATCCTAAGAGGCAACGTGCTCGTCTCCCCGCCACATCCTCCTAGCAACACCTAACCTGCACAACAATGTTTAATTATGGGTGTACACGGGGTCAGAATAGAAATCAGATAGTAGTGCATAAGATAATAAAAGTAGAACTTCCATGAGGTGTGGTAGTGGCCCGAATCAAACGTAATATAACTAAGCCCGACCACCTTAATCCGTAGCACAGAGGTGATCGGGGAGTAACAAAATGGGGCCACCTCCCATGGGTTCAAGCGAACTCATGGAAGGAAACTCACGAGAGGGGTGACGGCAACGACGGGATCTAAAATCATAAAACCATATGTAAAACGCAATCATACCGTCACGAGGAATCTCAATGTAAATCTCAAGTCTGAAAGAGCCCCAAATGACGTAACAATACTAAGATACGACATGAGAAGTCCAACGATAGAACGTGTATATAAAAATAATCAAAGTGCATAAAACCTAATGAAATCTCAAGGGAAACAGTGATACGGGATACAAATCACAAAACAACATAAAGGCTCAAACAACCCAAAACCCAACCCGTATCACTATCCCAGAAACTCATCGGTAGCACCCGAAGTCTACAACGAAAACTCAAGTGGGTACATCTCATTCGTAATCTCGTATTATGTACCGCCAACATGCCAATCCAAACACGTACATGGGCTCCCCACCCTCACCATGGGCATAAACTGGACTAGATCCGAGAATACGATACCACATGGAAGTTAACCGTCCTAGTCCAGCCTGTCATGAATCAGTGGACCTACGGACGTTGTGTCGCGACGGGATTTTTCACCCGCGTGGCCGAGGTCACTCCGAAATGTCGGTCGTACTATCCCCTGGACTTTCTCAATGACCAAATCAGGTCTCTAGTCTCAAATCTCAAATCTCATTCCCACCGTGATGCCCCCGAGTCCACCCTAACCATTATAAACCATAATAACTCAAAGCAAAGCCACGTGGCAAAAACAGAAGAACTCATGGTGGACTTGCTTAAAAACATGACTTATAAAACAATCAACACATTCATAAGAGTCATACTCAAAGAAGCATGATTTATAAACAAAACAACATATTTAATAAAAAGCACGCATTCAATAAATCATGTGGAGCAGGGTATAAAAAAGGCTAGATTAAATAAATATCGAGAGATGGGAGGAAAATGAATAACGGCTAGTGTACACCCCACACCTCAAGTCCAGCTAAACTCAATCACGAGCTGAGATAAGTCACCAAACCCCGTAGACAGTCACATCACCACCTACAAATCAAACGATGGGAAAAATCTCACTAAACGACCTCATGCATGAAACCATGTAAAAATAGGATGTTACTGAACTTAACGACACTCTAAGAATGCTTAAACATTGTTCCAAACCAAAAGGAACCATTCCCAAACTCAACGAAAATAGTTCACCAAAGACAGCGCAAACCGGTCTACCGTTTCCCCAAAATCGGTCGACCGGTCCTGCCTACGGGAGAGATAGAGATGTCCTGAAGAATCCGGTCGACCGTTCCTCGAAAATTCGGTCGACCAGATTGCCCTGTACGCGACAGTGATTTCTAATATTCACAGAATCGCCCAAAACATCCCAAATCCTAAATCCACGACAATCAGACCACACAACAACATGAAATGCACTAAAACAACCTCAAACAAGCCACTAGCATGCTCCCTAACATGCC
>JAOWBR010228147.1:0-17286 GCA_028571145.1 Dionaea muscipula
AACAAAATATTACTTCAAATTTATGCCACATTCATGATTGTTATAAATCTCGTTGTCTTATCGTGCAAACTGATTATGCCACTATCGAAAGATCCAAAATATAAAGTTGAGAGTTGAAAGATATATTTAATGGGTATATATTACATTGAATGTGGGGATATTTATAGACAAGTGATTTCACCTAATTGGATGATAAATGTCGATCTTACCCCTACTTAAAAACAGGTCACCAAGTTAGCTATTCGGTATCCTTACTAAGTATTTGGGCTGTGACTGCTTGTCCAATGTTACCAGAACAGTATAAGGGCTTTACATGTCAAGCTGCATAGTGGGCTATTAGACGAACTGTCCATCTAGTAAGTTGCATGTTTCTTTGGTAGTGAATTTTAGTGCATATTGTGTCTTTGATATTTATTATCGAGGTGTATGATAAAAATTAAAATGAACTAATTTTTGTGATGTTATCCTACATAAATTTAGATTAGTCTAAAATTCATTATAATATTTCATCGGGGGTTAGCAAGATAATAGTTACGACAACTATAAAAATTTGAAACGATCCGACAATAATGTCGACAATAATATTGAAAAGATTTCATCCGGACGTTTTTCGGTACGATTTGGACCGATTTTAATATATGCTACACCCATCGATCCGGAATGAATTGAAACGATCTGAACCATTGGATTTGTTAAAATCTTATCTGAACCTGAGGTATTAATTCATTAACTCCAAGAAGAAGAAGAAAATCGAAAAAATAAAAACCCTATAAAAATTTTGGATACAATCAATTCTATTGAAACTCGAGGTAATTGCTTTATTGTGCCAAAATCGGTACAAAAAACGTCCGGATGGAGCCATTGTTTCTTGGTATTAATTTTCTACCATGTTTTCGATGTCTACCCTTAAAAATATATTTTAAACATATGTACCGTTTTGGATCATCTCAAAATATTATAAAAAAAATATTGTTATAACTATTATCTTTTTAACGTTGTCTTTCCAAGAGTATCCATATTAGATGTGTTAGTGAACTTTTAATATCAGATGTTAATTAATTAACTTACAAAATTGATTTTTAATGCTAAGTATATTAAATATGTTAATTCACCTTTAAACTTGTCATATTTTAATTATTTTGTTAACTTTGGCCAACCAAATAGCCATCCAAAATGAACTTTTCCAAAAAAAAGGGGAAATATTTATGCACATAGAGGAAGAAGAAAATAGGATGCTTGAAAATAAAAAAAAAAAATATAATCAATGTAATTAATAAAATAGAAGAATATTAAATTTAGTTGGTGAGTTTAATATGTTCATTATAAATATTATTTACTCATTAATTAAAAGTTAGATAGAGAAATAAGTGAACAAATTTAATTAAAATAATTAAAAATTAATATCTAATTTTTAGTCACTCTTCAACGTGGATGCTGACCCTCTCGATATTTGACATTTGAGATTGACACCAAAATTCGTTTTGACATTTCTTCTCAGCCTCGTTTTCTCGTACGTATTTTTGCCCACACATGGAAGCAGCGTAGCCGCCCTAGTCAAAACACCACAAGGAGTCGATCAATGTCACCACCCTCGCAAGCCTCATCTCTCCTCTTCTTTCTGCTACTCATCTCCGTCTTCCCCCCACTCCGCCCGTCTCCCCCTCCGCCGCCGGCCGCCTCCGTCTGCATAATCGGGAGCGGGATAGGAGGCTCATCCTTGGCCAACTTCCTCCGCAAGTACTCTTCCTCATCCGACTTCTCATCGCCCATCGGCCCGATCCGGATCTTTGAGCGGAATGGCATCGTCGGCGGCCGCATGGCAACCGTCACCATCGCCGGCGAGACCTTCGAGGCTGGCGCATCGATACTCCACCCGAAGAACTACCACGCCCTGAACTTCACGAAGTCCCTCAATCTGAAGGCCAAGTCGAAGGCCGACGGTGATTCCTCGTCGATCGGGATTTGGGATGGGAACAGGTTCGTCTTCAAAACCCTAAGCGTTGACTCGAAATTCCCGTTAGTGAAGAAGGTAGTATCGCAGATTAATGCTCTGAGGTTGCTGTGGCGATATGGGTTCTCCCTTGTTAGAATGGAAACTTTCGTTGAGGTAACAAAATCACTCAAGGAATGTGAATCAGAGTCGGTCAACTCCTTTGCCGTGTCTTTGTTTTGATGGGTTTGGCTTAGTTGTATAGCTTTTTTCATGGGCAGAGCATGTTGGAGAAGTTCATGAAGTATTATGAGAGTGTGGAATCTAGGCCAGTTTTTGAGACAGTGGAGGAGATGCTTGGCTGGTCTGGTTTGTGCAATCTCACCAGTCTATCACTTGAGGACGAATTGCTCGATGCTGGGTTGTCTCCATTGCTTATTAACGAGCTTGTCACTGTAAGATATTCTTTGCATCACTCTTCTCAGTTGCTAGGTCGATGCAATTATCCTCTCTCTATAGTATCATTCTGCGTATTATAATTGTTGGATCTTGTGACATGTATCCCATTGATATGTGTGACCGACTCCATATAGTGGGGAGTGGTCGTTGAGTATTATTGTGCCATTTCCCCCTTTTCTTCCCTTGATCATGAATGAATTCTCTAGTTGACCACAATTTGCTGGTGAATCAGTGTTGAGGCATATGAGGCATGTGAGTTTGTTGTGATAGCATATAAATGTGTATTGCCCTTCAATTTAAGTTTTGGATTGGGATATGAGTCCAACATATACTTATATAATTATTTGGTCATGGCTCTTTAGCTTCACATATTAGACACAAGATTTGAGTAGTGATAGCATATATGTACGTGTTGGCTCATAATCTATCAGTTTAGGGTTTTAGATTGAGATGTAAGTTGAGCACATGCTTATATGACCAATTGGTATTGTATATACATATATTAAGTCCCCTCTTAAAATTTTATTTCTCCTTATAATACCATCAATCCCAAGGTTTAAAATTAATTCCAACACAATCAAACACTCTTTTAAAATTTTATTTTTCCTTATAATCTCATCTTCTTATCAATCCTATCTCAATCTTCTTGTAATCACATCTTCTTACTAATCCTATTTAATCCAACACAATTATCAAACGGGGCCTGTTGTGAACATCTACTACTTTTCCTTTTGGTAACCGAGTAGAAAGAGATCCTATCATTTTCTTCTTCATGCTTGTATTAATTAATTCTCGCCCACAATTTTCTAATATAGTTCAAGTACTGTGTGTGTGTATATATATATATAGATAGATATCCATGGTAATGGTACTTCCTTTGTAGGTTATCACTCGGATCAATTACGGGCAAAGCGTCAAGATGAGTGGTTTGGCCGGAGCAGTGTCTTTGGCTGGCTCCGGTGGCAACTTATGGGCAGTGGAGGGTGGAAATTGGCAAATGGCTGCTGGACTTATTAATGGGTCAGATGTCGAATTGCACCTGCACGAAGAAATAGTATCGGTTTCCAACCTCGGAGATTCTTATGAGCTTAACTCAATCCAAGGAAACAGTTACACCTGTGAAGTGGCAGTGGTTGCGACGCCATTGGATGAGCTGAATATTCAGTTTTCACCACCAATATCTGTCCCGGAGAGAAAGCTTCAACACACTTACACTACTTTCATAAGGGGACTCTTGAATCCTGTGAGTCAGTCTGTATGGTATATGCTGTTGGTTTCTCTGTGCTTCATGCATGCTGTTTCCTTGTTTGATTGACTTATATTTCTACACATGCCATGTCTTGTGTGGTACTTTTTATGTGGAAAAAGGCATTTTTTGGCCTGAAAATGGTTTCAGAAATACCAGAGCTGGTCGGCACGGTGGAGGATCCCGACATTGCTTTCTCGTCTGTCTCAGTTCTCAAGAAACACGGTGAGAGTGATATGAGTTACAAGCTCTTCTCCCGGAAACCACTGGATGATCCATTCCTTGATCAATTATTTAGGTAAAATATTTCCGGTCACGAACCGACACACAAAGTGGCAATTTGGTAATGTGATTGATGACAATGCAATTTCTTTTCTTCAATGCGGTCTTTGTCGCTTCTTCTTTGCAGTGTCAGAAAGGAGACTATTCGGATAGATTGGGGTGCATATCCTCAGTACCGAGCTCCAGAGGCATTTGCTCCTTTCATATTAGACGGTTTGCATTTATACTACATAAATGCTATTGAAAGTGCAGCAAGCGCAATGGAGATGAGTGCCGTTGGAGCTGAGAACATGGCTCGTCTAATCTTACTGAGGCTTTCAGGCAAAAAATCACACTCTAGCTTCTCGAGAAGAACAGAGGCCGTTACGAGAGGTTTGCATGAAGATTTGTAGCGTTTCACGGAAAAGATTCCATGGCCACAAAATAAAATCCAAGTTAATTTGTATAATCACTATTTTCCTTCTTGAATCTTTGAGAAGACGGATGGATAGATGACAGGTGTTCTGTATCTTTGTACATAAAATCTGTAATCTTTTGCACTTTACTATATTGCCTGAGTTTTGTACTTCAAAATGTGACAATCCATTGATCATCAGTGACAACGATGATCAAAGAGTCCACGATTAATCAGACGAAAATGGTGAATGACTACGACAATTAAGCGTTGATGTGACCTCGATGGATGTTCATGTGAGAAAAAAATGTTCTATCCCGTATCTTTCTTCTGATGAGCCGGACAGTTAAGAGTCATATTGCTTCATGGCAAAGTTCTTTATCTGAACGAACGATCATTCTTTAAAATTGAGAGAATGCGAATTAAGATTGAAATCCTAGCATTGATTTGCTGCACGATCCATTCAGAGGAACCCGACCATGATAGAAATCATAAGAAAGTAAAAATACAAGGGGAGATGTTCTGCAGCAATGTGGGCAGCATTTGTGAGCATCAACACAAGTCATTTTCGACCGTTAATTAATCTATACAGGACAAAAGGCCAGAAAAAAAAAAAATTCAGGAATTGAGCTGATTTACACAAACAATTAATGCTAGTGATAAAATCAATGAAAATTTCATCTCAAGACACGTGAAAAAAAGCAGACCACAGAACACAAATATATCCACACGGTCCTCCATTTTCTTCACGAAATGGTATAAAACTTGCCGCAACAAGTATGCGTCTGAGATGGCTATGCAGGCAATGGCTCTTCCATAACTGCCCCAAACAAAGTAAACCAGATCAATAAAGTTGCTAAGAAAACTACTATGCAGAAGCTTAATACACTGCCATATGACCTTCATTTTCCTTCTAAATACCAGGCATTCCAAGTTAATCGAAGTTGGTGACAGCCAATACACAATGCATATGTCAACTAAGTATTGATTAGGAGTCATTTGAAGCCATGGCTCGTTGTTTTTCGAGGCTAAGTCAATGTCAAATAAGAGCTCCGTTCGATTTAAGCTCAATAGCCAGGTAACAATTTTGTTCTCCGCTTACATGCGGTTGTTTACAGACTTGTTTCAGAAAAGGGTGAGGGGTTGGTTAAAGAAGGGAAAGGATAATCAAGCGTGGAAGTAGAATACCTTTTCTTCCCTCAGGAACTTTGGCCTCGGCACTGACATTGGAGCTGACAGGAGCCTTTGTTGGCACATCGGGCAAATCCAATTCCTCCTGTTCTTTATGAGGAAGCTCCGGCACTGGGGCCTCTGGAAGATCTTGGATGGTGAGCTACATAAATGAAAGTACAGCAGCAAAGAGTTCATGAATTATGATGGGTTAGATAATAGATATGATGGAAGTAACATTTCAACAGAATTATATCAGAGATCAATTCCAAGAAGAATGGGGGGTCAAATGGGGCTTTTAAAGAAAATGAATAAATAAGTATAATCCCCCACATTGTGAAATAATAACCCTGAAAACATAAAATTGCCAAGGAAATGGTAATATACAAGCTAGACATGGTTGCTTCTCATAGTGAGAATTCAACAGACGCTTGGGCAGTACTTTGCCTTGATTAGTACGTGGGGTGAGCTTCAACTATACAACTTTTCTAGGTGTATTCAAACTTTATTCAGATCCTGGAAGTGTAAAACAAATGAAAAACGACGCTGTTTCATACTAATCGAAGCCACATAGAGATGCAACATATTGCCTCTAAATGCAAGCATATACAATTAATTAACCCTTCTACCATGGGATACACAAGCATACATATCTATTGCATTTTTCTCTTTTTGACTTCATCGTGAAAAGGGTGGCCGAAGACACAAGGTCCAAAATCTAGCAAGAATCACATTAACTATTGTCTGTCTTACTGCTGAACTGCGTTAAACACATGAATATGATTCCTATTGGTGATGCACTCAACTGTGAAAATACAAATATCAAGTACCTGTGCTTCAAGATTCTCGAATTCTGCCAGAACTTCTTCTTCATCCTCGGCGGATAGTTGCTCACCAAGAATGGCATTAATTTCCTGCAAAAGCCAAATCAGAAGTTTGGAAATGGATAAATAAGTTAGATTAGAAGAAAAGCTCAATAAAGGACAAATACACATGCGAAACAAGGATATAAGAGCACATCCAGGCAAACATTGCTAAAATTGTGGAACAATAACAACACCACGACCATTTTTCACTAGGTGGGATCGGTTACACAGGATCTGACAATAATAGTACGCTGACTGTCAACTACATAACACGCACTGTCCTAACTTAGTCTTCTGACTAGGTTTGAGCAAAACATAAAAATAGGCAGACATATATAGCGATAATAGATAGACATATATAACAATATAATACCAATAAATAATATAACAATGTATATAACAAATATTTATATCTCACGTACTATTTCCAAATATCAATAGGTAACAATGTATGCGAATGTACAGAAACACAACAATAAAGGCTACAGATATACAGAAAATAGGGGACTCGACCACCCAATAAATCAAAAATCCAACAACCATACTATACTGCAGTAATCAAGTGCCCACGTATGATAATGAAGAATAATGTATGACAATCTAAAAATCCACATCAATAAAGACTACAAGCAAAGTCACCCAAACAGGCCATGGTGATGTAATTCCACTTTCCAACTCCTAGCGCGACTACTTCCGTCCGATGTAGAGCATCCTTTATGGTGAGTTGTAACATGTCAAGATCTATACGGATCACTTCGTCTCAAATCTTCTCCGGCTGTCTCCTGTTCCTCCTGCCTTTTAACACAATAAACTTCACTTTCTTAACTGACTTATCAAATGGTCTCCTCCATAGATTATCTGCCCAATGTAGACATCTCTTCTTTATTTTATCAATCACAAATGACACCCCAATTTGTCAACGGATCTCCTCATTCCTTAATTTCTCTCACGAGTGACTTCGCACATCAACCTCAACATCCGCATCTCTGTCACAACTATCTTCTGTGCGTGACTCTTCTTGATCAGCTAACATTTCATCACGTACAATAACACATATTAAATCGCGGCCCAGTAAAATTTACCTTTCAATTTTAGGGATACCCACTTATCATGTGCCCACGTCAATCTCTCCCTTTCTGTCAACCTGCATTAATCTTCTTATGGCTTACATTCGCGTCAATCTCTCCCTTATTTGTATAAGGGATCTTGGGTATTTAAACTTGTATATATGACGAACACTCCACCTGTCTACCATCACCGGGGAGAGGGGCCTTGCTCCTTCCCCTTGAAGGTGCATAATATGTACTCCGTCTTACTCTTACTAATTCGAAGTTCTTTAGCCTCTAAGGCCACCATCTACTTTCGTAACTTATCTTCTATCCCTTCTCTAATTTTATCCATCAATATAATGTCATCCATAAAAAACATGTACCAGGATACGTCTTCGGCAACATCACTTGTGAGCTCATCCAGAATTGCCACGAATAAATATGGGCTCAATGTTGACTCCTAGTGCATCCCATCAATGAATAAGAAACCGTGAATGAGCCTTCCATCGGTCCTAACACACAGGTTAATAGGACTTGTTAGAGGGAGTATCTCATGGATTAGGGACATGTTAGAGTGGTTATTGGATGCTTTAAGGGGGAGCTTCCACTTGATAGCATAATAAGCATGTATTATGGTTACAAGATAGTGAGATGTCTCCTTTCTATGATTATGTTCAGGTTCGGATATAATAATTAGTGGGAGGAGCGTCTATGGTTGAGATTTCTCATACTTTTCTACTACCAGGTAAGGGGTGTACATTAGCCTTTTAATCAACTTTTATCGTTTGAACTAGCGATGTTCCTTGATATCTTTTGTTTATTTTTCCACAGTTGGCATACACTGTGTTTGTTCTCTTATTGTTTGTGTTGTATGGTCCACATGCTCGCAATTTTTTCCTTGCTTATTCCATGTTTTGTTATGCCCCGTTATTACTTGGTTGGTGTGGACGTTGGTATCTTGGAATTTGCTTGAGGCTTTCTATTGTGATCTTGTGGGATTGATGTACTTGAGGTGATAAGTTCAAGGGACATCCTCTAGCGGGGTTCAACCCTTAAGAGTGCCTCTGGCAACGCGATGCGTCACAACGTCTATAGGTGCAACAATTCCCTAGAAGGGAACTACCTGGACGAAATCCTACCTTGGTTGTGTATACTTGGATGTCATACCGGTTATGCACAAGTGTGGTTAGGGATCCCTTCGTCATTAACCATACTGACAATAATTAGATATTGTACGTATATAAGGCATGATTTTGGTGATGTTATGGTGTACTTGTGCACTTGTCTCTTGTGCCTTCTATTGGACTTTGTGGTTGATATACTCTGTTGGTGAGTTGAGCTTCCATGTGACAGTGTGGTCCTTGTATTGTTGTCTCCCCCACTTGCTTACAGGACTAAACCTTTGTCGATTTATAGGTGAAATAATCTTGCGATCATGCTAGATCCATTCATGAAATTTAAAGTGGGTGAGAGTTAATATTGTTCATGTGCTATGTTGATACGTGCGTTCTTGGACTATCACGTCATATTGTATTTCCCTTTTCATGTGCTATGTTAGGGCGTTTGGCTTGATTATATTACGTTAGATTTAAGCCACTACCGCAACCTCGTGGAAGTCATACGCTTTCTCTCACTCCTATAGAATGCCTTGATTATATTATCACCCGTGTACACCCCTAGAAATATTTTACAGGTAAACAGGTTAAGAGCTAGGAGGATACGGTAGAAAAACGGACCGTGACCTCTTAGGATTTATGTAGGACTTTTAGACTTCCTTTGCATAGACTTTGTTTGGATTTGAAATTTGATGGGTTGTAAGAGCATTTAAATTTGTTATCCTATTGTTTGGTTTTGGGTTTGGACTAATGGAATGTTTGTGGCGTTTGGGGTTTATGTGTTGTCCACATTATAGATGTTCTTTCTATTGTGGGGTTTATGTGTTGTCAAGGTTTGGGGTTTATACATGTCCCGATGCACCCCTGCATACATATCATTAATGACATCAATATATTTCGTGCTCACGTCCTTTTTCGGTAACACCCACCAAATCATTTCTTTCGGCACCGTATCGTACGTCTTCTCAAGATCAATGAAGATGAAATGAAATTCTGTTTTTTTCTCCCTAAACTTCACAACCATTCCACGCAAAAGCTGAATAACCTTCATAGTAGAATATCTTGACATAAACCCAAATTGATTTTCAACTACTTCAATTTCCGTACACAACCTTCGCTCGATCACTTTTTCTCATAACTTCATGATATGACTCATCAGTTTAACTCCTCGAAAGTTTGTATACTCCTCTTGCACATTGCCCTTATTTTTATATAGAGGTACAATTGTGCTCTTCCTCTAAACTCCTGACATCTTTCACTTCAACATCCTGTTAAACAACTCACACAATCAGCGCACTCCAATCTCCTCTAAAATCTTCTAGACTTCAATTAGTATGTCATCCGGACCGACTGTCTTCTTACAACTCATAATCTTAAACACGCTCTGTACTTCACACACCTGAATTCGCCTAACGTACGTCCGGATACTAGCCATTTCTATATCCTCAACGAGCACTTCCCCTACCTCTGTTTTACCTTCATTAAAAAGTTTTTGAAAGTAATCACCCCATAGTGACTTAACAACTCCTTCTTCAGTCAAGACTGTCTTGTCTTCCCCTTTAATACATCTAACATCGCTTACATCGCGACTCTGTGTATCCCTTAGTTTCACCAATCCATAAATGTTCTTCTCTCCCCCCCTCATGCCCAACCTAGCATAGAAGTTCAGGAAAAAAAACAATAAAGAAGTTTTTTTCTGTTATAATGTCCGTCAACTGTCACACTTGTGGACATGCCTCTGCTGCTCGATTTTCAGGAGATGGATCTATCTTTTCCAGGACAAATAAATGAAAAATGCAACAGAGAAAAAGCTAAATTACTGGTGTAGAAGATGTATCCTACTAACAGTACATGCATGGATCCTTCCTTCTTTGTATTTTTTTGGCATACCTAATCACCTACATACGAATATATCTGATCTCACACATTGCACACCGAACCATAAACATTCCCATTTCTTTAACCAGAAATGGATGCCCTCCACAAAGACCATACAAGTTGTGTCACTGCTCAAGCAGAAATACTAATTTGTTCCTTTGACTAACCAAAAGAAAACCCAGAAAAGACATAACTCAAATTGCAGAACCAACTATGTCTTTGTGCATTCCTTAAACAAAGGAGATTCTATCATCCAATGCACATACATCCATAAATGGTTACATCTATATTACAATACACAACTTTCCTATAAAAACCTATAAATATCACATCACAAACCTATAAAGTTCTGTATAAACATCACACAACTTGTTTAAATTTTATCTTACTCATAAACCTATGAATATCTTACTCACACAAATTAATATTAATATGTTAATATTAATTATATATAATTATACAAAAAGTTGTTAATGTATATTTTTAACTGATTCAAGAGAGTATAGTGATCATCGTGCCAAAGACACGAGCAACTTTTAGTATAGTAGTATAACTACAAGAATACTCCACCCCATGGCAAGGGATATGGATGATGCTCTCATGTTCACCGTAAGATGCATAATTAGATAGGGCAGAGTATGATACCACAGGTAACCAAAAACATTAAGTGGTGTAACTTACATCTTGGTAGGCTTTTGCTTCAGCCGAATCATCCATCAATTTTTGAACATCATCCAAGTTTATCTCACTTTGTATCGCCTTAATTGCATTATTACCTGCCTTCAAACTATCGAAAACAGCCTTTTGCTTGCTTGCCAGTTCAATATCTGCCAACTAAACTAGACAATAAGTTGAACTGCTATGAAATATTATCAGTGATGTGATGCAGAGTCAACAGAAATAACAGCTGATAAGTAAAGAATCATGGGAAAAAAGCTTTGTGGGATCGGGGACTTGGGTGCTCACTTGTTGCTCAACATTTAGCAGCCATGCATCAACTTTCTGTAACAACTCTTCTTGAACCTTTTTCTTCTTTAATGCAAGCAAAGCTCGTTCTTTCTTCTTTTCGCGTATCAAGTCCCTTGCAGCTTGCTTTTCAGCTTCAATAACAGCCTCAAGCTAGAAAAGCATATGCAATGAAGAGTGACCAACATTGAAAGAAGTATGGATTTTCTATTATTTCACCGCTATTGACTAACACGCTTCACACATAAAAAATTTTGATGATTGTGAGAGTTTGAATTAAAAAAATAAATACAAGCATCACCCAAACCCGGAACAAAACTAAAGACAATGAAACATGTGAACTTTCCAATTAAGGTAATCCCAAGTTTAACTAGTAGTTCCACTTATACTTCTTCCACTCCTACCAGAGAGCTGAGGCACCTTAACTCGGTATTAAGTAGTTTCCTGTTCCCCTACTCGGTCAAACCCAATGTAAAAGACCTATTTCAAGTTATTGCTGCTTAGAAAGCCTAGTGAAGACAAATTTTTATGCTCATTACCAAAACCTCCAACGATGCTGGCTATGAGTTAGGTCGACTAAGGGTAAACATGAAAAAAATGAATCAATCCCAATTCAACATAGTGATCGATACGCTTTCAGCGTGATTGATCAAGCACGTGAATGAACAGATTCTAGAATCACCGGAACCTGACCAGCAATGAAATTACATTCCAAACAAAACAATACTCGATGGATAAACCCAAAACCTCATTCTACGTGGAATATCGAGAATCAGCACCCGAATAACAAATTATGAACAGGCAATTTTGCAGACGGATTACCTGCTGCTGATACTGGCCGAGCTTACGCCTCTGGGTTTTGAGAGAGAGAATGGCGCGATCAACATCGGTGATTTTAGGCTTCTTCACAAATATGTTCCCCATCAAAATCTGCACTCCGTTAATCCACGGCTCTCTACTTCAATCGAAGAAAATCAAGAAAAACAAATCAAATAAAGGGGATGATTGTTGATGGGAGAGAAAGGGAAACCCTAATTCTCGAAACAGCTCTGCGGATTGTGGTATGGTCGCTCACAGACACGGGGAAGAGAATCCTTCGCTCTGTTCACTTCTTTTTAAAGTCTCCAGTTTCAGAAGTCTGCTCAAACGCCAGATTGTAAAAGAGGGGATCAGGCTATTTCGTATATTTGTTTTTTCTGCTTCCAACACAAAAAGAAAAGAACAAATGAGAGCGGAAGAATGTGCTTGGCAAACAAATACCCAGCCAGTTACAGAGGAGCCTCGACACAGCCTTATGATTAGGGTACAAAAAGAAAGTGTGATTTATATCTTCCGGATGGATTCCGGTCTACATTGTCACCTCTCCACCGATTTTTTGTCTGAATTCTACCCAGTATGGCAAGCCAAAGAATAAAAGAGATCCAGGGGGTTAGTAGCTGAGTCCATACAAGTTTACCCCATCAAACTGTCTCCCTTTTATTTCGTAAGAAGGCATATATTTTGACTGTATTTATTTTATTATTCAAACTTCAAGATTCAAACACTGAGGGGCATCCCCCATTGCCCGTCCCTTCTCTAATATATGTAACTTCTGATTAGTTTAAAGGATGAATTAACATATTCAATATAGTATTAAAAATTAATTTTACAAATTAATTTATTAATATCTGATATTAAAAATTCAATAACATATCCAACGTGATGCTCTACCTATGAGAAACGTAATTACATGTAAAGTGTAAAATGTAAACCATTCATTCCATCTATTTTCATTTTGCATCCAAAAACAAACTTAAGAATGCCTTCATTTGCATTACTCCCTTCCAAATACCGTCGACCGAACGTGAGTAAACAAACTCACCAAACTTGATCCAGGAAAGAGCCACCGAACTCTCTGCTCAGTCGAAGCCTGTTTTGTCTCTCTCTCTGCCGGCAAAAATGTCAGGCAAGGGCAAGCGAAAGGAAGACGAAGTTCACTCCTCCGACGGGGAGCCTCCTTCAAAGAAGACATCGAGAAAGGACTCCGACGACGCCGGCGACGAAGACATCCTTGTCTGCGAGGTCTCTATCCCTTCCTCCTCTCTACTATGTGCTTGCAATTGCTTCTGCTTTCTATTTGACCATTTATTTTTCTTTTGGTGGTGGTTGAACTGTGCCTTGCCAGATTTCGAAGAATCGGAGAGTCGCTGTGAGGTCATGGAACGGGAGAATCATGGTTGACATTCGTGACTTCTATGTCAAGGATGGGAAGCAAATGCCTGGAAAGAAAGGTTTCACTTCCGCGCACACAGTTCTTCTTCCTCTCGTGTTTTATTTTGCCTGACAGTTGTTTGTTATGGATTAATTGATGTTTTGGATGCCCGAATTCTGTTAGTTATTTAGGGTTTTGATTCTCTGTCTTTGAGCTCGGAGATATGTTTATAATGCTGTAGGTGATACAAATTTTTCTTGCTTGATATTGAGGGGGTATGGTTAAACGTTGTGAAACCCTAGACCGAGTGATGTGGCAATTGAAGGAGGTTCTCAAAAAAATTTCGGAATCTGATGTGGCCGACCGTTGTGAAACCCTACATTGAGTGTGACCTGATGTGGCATTGAATTCTGTTGCATAGATTGCATGGTAACAGTAACACTATGCACGAAATTGATGCAATGTGCTATGTTTCGGATCTTGGATGCATGTATCCTTTGCATACTTGTGGCCGACCCCATCTAGTGGGAAAATGTCATGTTTGCTGTTGTTGTTAGATTTCCTTTTGTTTTTAGTATTATGCAATAAATCAATGTTGAACGTTGTACTTGGCCCAACTCTTAGCAGAAACAAATGACCATTATATAACTTTGGTGCGAGCCAATAATTGTTGGTGATTTTTTGTTTCTTGACCAATCAGCAGAGGGAGATGGGTGAGAAAAACTATTGGTAGAAGTTGGAAGGAAGAAATCAACATTTTGGATAACTAAAGTTTGAAATGATTTGCTACTAGTATGTTATCAAGAAACACTCTTCTCTCTGTGTGCTAGGAAATGAATAAGTTAGTCTGTAGTTTCCTCATTTTACCATCCTCATCATGGTAAAATGTGGACTTTTGATACCGAATGCGTATCTAAATACCTCTTCTTTCGAATGCCCAGAAGAGGAATTCTATAAAGTAGCCTGGAGGCTCAGTTGAAAACAGGCCAGTATCGAGGATAACTTTGCCTGTTATGTTTTGGTTCTAGCATGATAATTGGAAAATACTCTGACCTGCATCGCCTTATGTGAAATGTGGTCTATTCTCAGTTGCGATTGTGTTATTATGGTGGAAAATGAAGCCGATGTGTCTGTAACTGGTTTGGGACCTGATTTTGGTCCACACTACCTTTTTGTAACCCCTGAGAAAGGACATACTGGGGGAGTATTCAAGGTGTTCAACAACTGCCTGAAAATCAATTTGGAGGTTTCTACTGCTCTCATTTCTAATAAGACGGCTCGAGAGATTGATAGCCTTCTTATCAACAAAAGTAGATGGAGCATGCTTGCTTCTGCAGAAAGGTCTTTCAGAATGAGAGTATTAATGATGGATCTATTTTATGCTGCTGGTATGTTTAAATAGAAATTTCAGTGTAGGCAGTTTTTGTAGGATGCGAAGATGATAGAAGATACGTTATCCGGCTCTTCTTAATCTACAGATTTCACTGGTGTCTTATTCATAGGATTTTGCCTCATTGCATCCTTGAACTAGTGGGTGTATACATTTTTTTTTTTTTCTCTCTGCCCATCAGAGAGACACATGGTTTTTTTTTTTGAATGTTTCTTTTTCTCATTTATGCTCGCTTTTCTATATGATAAATCTTGTTCCCTCCTCCTTTCCACTTGGTAAAATTTAACCTATATGACCGACGCATGGATTGGGAGTTCTTGTGAAGGTGGGATGACATTTTTTTTTATAAACAATATACATCTGTAACTGTTTTAATGTTTTGAGCATTTTTCTATCGGTTGCTACTCCATGTAAGTGTCTTTCCTGTGTGTGTTTCGAGTACTGTAACGACACTGATTAGATTTCCATCTATCACAGGTATTTCACTAAGCATGGATCAGGTAAATGTTTGTTTGTTTTACCTTTTGATTACTTGAATTCTAATTGCCTTCTTCCTGACTATGCTGTTTCTCCTGTGAAGTGGGATGTACTTCGTGACAACATTGAGGAAATCGACAACGCAGTTGCCGAAGAATCCTCATAGCTGACATATCTAATAGGGGCTGGACTGTTGCAAATTTTCACAATACCAGTCAACTGGCTAGTTTTTGTGCCTTCACATTTTGCAGTTACTCTAGCATGTTGGCATTGATGCAGTTTTTATTGGTAAAGGTCTTAAGAGGATTTCTGTAGTTTTGTCTAGGTTTCAAGGTTATAGCACTGTGATTACTGCCTACATCTTCTAGGTTAATTGATCGTTTAGTTTGGGCGTATGTGGTATGTGTAAGATTCGAAACTATCTTCGGCTTTGCTCCTCAGGCAACGGCAACTTCTAGCAGTATTACTGGTTACACTGGCTTCTGATTTAGCGTTGATTTGTTGCAAACTTCTGTCTATGATTTAGGGGTGTGATTTGGGTCCGATTTGGTCTTCTGGTATTTGTTTGTCCATAAACATATTAGCTGCTGTGATCAGTATCACCCATCTCTTCCTGATCTCATGCTGCTTTGACCTCCCAGATTTCCATGCACCTTTTGTTCGTGACTTTAAAAAGATGAACATTGTCTGAAATGTTCATTTCATGCAGATCTCTTGAGTGTCTGTTGGGTAAACGACAACTAACGTATTATATTTATCGGATCTTATATGCATGTGTTTTTTTATATAGTTGACCCTATTTAGTAAGGAGTGGTTGTCAAGATGATGTAGTCTGTAGATCTCTTGAAATCAAAGTTTAAAAACTATGAGAACTGGTTCTTGAACTGTTTGAAATGCTTTGTTAAAATAGTGAAGTTCTTATTAGATTCAATCCCTGAGATTGTATCATGCATATCACCTTCGTCTGTTACGCGATTAAAGATGCATTAAAATTGATTTTCATTATAGTTAAAAACATTTTTAAAAAATGATAAATAAACATAATCTATAAATCATTGAAGTCTATCTATATGATATTGCACAAGTATGTTGGAATTTGTCTCTAAGGGGACCAAGACAAACGTCAACAAAAATTCTAGTACAACTGTGCAACCACAAATAAACTCGTGATATACTACGCCCACTCACAGCAATCCCATGCCCGAACCAAAATCGAACTATTCACCGTAGTTATGGGTATGATTTTTTATATGAAATATCCGAACGGTTTTGATTCGAATATTGATATAGGGGGATTTATCCTTTTAGACACGTAGCCAAGGGGTCCGATATTGGACCATCCGGCCTGACCCGACTAAACCTGAACCCCCGATCAAACCTTAGTCAAACCATGGTCAAACCCAGTCAACCACGAGCAATCCCGACCAAACCTATCCTCGATAATTTCCCACCTCGTCACGTGCGCGTGAGCGTAAACCCAAACCAAAATCGTGATATATTGCGCCCCTCCCTCCCTCCTCCCCACCCTCTCCCCTTGTTTTGCACTTTGTGCTAAGGATAACTCGCGGGTGTAAAAGAAAGTCTTCAGATCAAGAGAGGTAGGTTGGGGTGGGAGGGTTTTTTTTTCTAATATTATTAATAAACTATTAATAAAAAAATATAATATTATAGTTAAATTTTTAAATTTTTTTAGATGATTCAAATAAGAATAATATTTATATAATTTCAAACAATTCAGTTCACAATCATTATTCACTTCTTTGTTTATATTATATAATAGAAATTATCCGTGCCGTTAACAAGGTGAATATTCTTATAATTTTATTCACTCTCACAAAAATTATTCGTGCTCATGCGCATACTCGTGTCGTGT
>JAOWBR010228258.1:0-17281 GCA_028571145.1 Dionaea muscipula
GATACGGGTAATTTCTAATTTTGTAAAATGTTAGGACCTCTGACTCATTCCTCATAAAGTCCACTCTTTTATTTTATTAAAGGTCCAACAGATATTTAAAAAGAGTAATATCTATACAATAACGTATTATTAGAAACTTAAACCACATACCTCATAACAATTATAGATTTAAGAAACCTTTTTTTATTAGAGGAAATAATCGTAATAAAATAACAATCATTATCAATAAAAAAATATTTTAAATAATACTTTACGATAACACATCTTTAAATTGATATTTTTAGACAAAACGTATTAGTTTTGTATTCGATTGATGATGATAAATCGATAATTTTATAGATTTATATTTTATTATTTTATATTTTATTGTTTGATGTGGAGATGGTATTTTTATATGATTATTTTTTTTATGTATTTTGTTTAAAATAATTAATGCTCCCATTTTTTACATTTTTGCCGGCCCCTGCATTCTCCATCTTCTTCCTCCTCCCCTTTCCTCCCATACCCCAAATTCCAACTCCACAATTATCACGGCCCTCAACTCCCCCACTTCTCCCACTAACTTTCTCTCTCCTCTCTGCAATTTTTTCCTCTCACCAAATGCAGAGAATCATCAAAATTAACAAATGGGCAAAGCGGCTAGATGGTTTCGAGGCCTTCTCGGTCTGAAAAAATCCGACCCACCTCATTCCTCCTCCTCCAAACCCCCTAAAGATACCGCCGCCGCCGCCGCCGCCGCCGCCCAGAGCAACCACCATAACCGAGGGTGGAGCTTCGTGAGGTCCTATAGAGAGAAATTATCCGCCTCCCAATCATCCACCACGCGCTATCACCACCAACAGGACAACCACCGCCACCGCCGTGACTCCAGCAAAAGGCCGCAATTCCGCGGCGGAGCTCCCGATGCGCCAAATTCGACCCCGGAGCCAGGCTACTTGGACAGCAGTAGTACGGTGAGTGAGGACGCCAACAAGCACGCCATTGCCGTCGCCGCCGCCACCGCCGCTGTCGCTGAGGCCGCTGTCGCTGCTGCACACGCCGCCGCCGCCGTCGTCAGGCTCACGAGTAGTGGACGGTCTAATGCCGTCATACCCCGGTACGGTTCCGGTGGTGGGCCCAGTGAAGCCTCCGCGGCGCTCGTCATCCAGTCGCATTTTCGTGGCTATCTGGTCAGTCTTCTTTTTTCTCCTTTTCGTTTTTTCCTCTTCCACCATTCTCCCTGTGTTTGTTTCCTGCGCTTCCGTTTCGTTTTCTGCGGGGAGGAGAAAAAGTGTTTCTGTTGTTTTTGGAAACAGATTGTTTTCTCGCAACAGAAATAAATTACGGAGCTGCTAGAATTGGAAATTTGGAGGGGTTAATGAATTGTAATTTTCATTTGGGTGAATATAATTTTTACACAATTTATAGCAATTGTCTAGGCGAGTCAAACGGCGTCGTTTCACCGTCTTCCTTTCTGTGTGAAAATAATTGGCTGACGTAGATTGGGGTTACTGAAGGGGGAGGGGGACGTGAGCTGTCTATGATGTTCTCGCGTTGTTTTATCCAAGGTTTTTATTTTGTTTTTTGGCTTTTTGCTGCTACAAAACGCGGAAATTCCGCTCTCTTTAATTTCTTGCATATGCTTTCTAGGAATATACGGACATCACTATACGGGATACGCTAAGTGGGGACATTGATATTACGGTTCTAAAAATTTATACCTAAGCGATTTTTATTTTTTTTTTAAAAAAAATTGGAAAATGGGAGTATACCGCCGTTTTTCATTGAATGAATACGACATTTTTTTTATTTTTTATTTTTTTAGCAAAATGGGGGTATATTCCTGTTTTTTTATTGAACAATACAGGATTATACTCCTGTTTTTCCAAAAAAAATAAAAAAATTTGCAAAGTTGTACGCAAAGTAGCCCACAATTTATATCATCATCACTCCTCGAGTTATTAGAAAGATCTCGATGATTGTTATAGATCTGACATATTTGTAGAATGTGTACATAGAAGATCCGATAAGTACACTGTGTTAACCTAACACACGGAATATATATAATAATATATATAGCCAATGTAGGATAATGAAAACAATGTATGGTAATTACTAATTGCTATGCCCTTCTTCAATTAGTGTCGTCGTCGTCACGACTTTTTCCCACTAAATGAGGTCAAACACACGTGTCCATGGGACACACGTACATGAGATCCGATAAAAATAGTGCGCTGACTGTCGGCTATCTAACACGCATTACTCTAACCTAACATTAGGTTAGAGTAAGAGAAGAGAAAAGAACACACAACAATATTATAAAACGTACAGTATCCATACCAGTGATAATCTAGCAAACTAGCAACATGTCACAATAAATGTAAAAATCTGATACTTTACTTATGACACGAGACAAACAAAGAGCGTGGACGCAAGCACCCGCGACACGCCTAAAAACACACTAAACGGGATCATCTACACGTATCTGCATCCTCCACGATACCCGATGTAAAGCATCTTCAACGGTAAATTGCAACATATCAAGGTCCATACGGATAACTTCATCTCAATTCTTCTTCGGGCATCCCGTATTTCTCTTGCTTACCAACACAATCGTCTTCACTCTCCTAACTGGCGCATCTAACTGTTTTCTCCGTAAATGTCACCCTTCTTCAATTAGTATGCAAAACTGAATTCTTTAGCCTAATATCATTTGTCGTGCTTTCGGGCTCATATTATTTCCCCCAACTCCTTTTATTACCCTGGTAGTAGATTGGAGTTGCTTCATATCTAGCATTGGGGCGATCGGGTGTATGAAAGGGAGTTGCGGCCCAACATTAGGCTTGGAGCACATTTGAGCTCGGTCATGGGCAGGGACCGGGCTTAGTAGTCAGGGAACTGTGTAGACTCTTACATACACATGTCACCATCTGGTGGCACGACGGTTGGAGTTTGTCTCTCCACTTACATGGTCCGTGAACTTTAGACCGCTACTTGAACAAGCACCACTCGGTTAGCTGCTTCATTCTCCGCTTCTTCAATCCCCAGGTGTGACATTGCAAAGTTTTCCTGGTTTTTCCTGCTTTTGTTTCTTGATATCATCAATCAATATGTTGACCTCCCATAGGAATTCGCTTGTGGATAGATATCTAACTTTATAAGAAGTGTATGAGAAGTTAGATATCTAACTTTATAAGAAGTGTATGATGTGTCATAAGTGTTTGACACTCAAAACACTCGTGATAAATAAAAGTGCACGTTAGATACATATAAAAAAAGTGGCGAGCAAGTGTCAGTGTACCATACAGTATCGAACACGACATAACACGAGACGACAAATTTTTAGGAGTGTCTGTGCTTTATAGTTCCTCTATATAGAAATCTAAGTTTTATTAAGAGTGCTTCCTGCTCGCTATAATGTCTCTTTCATGATAATGAGAACACTTATTTTAACCCTAGTGCTTCCCTTTCTCTATAGTTTCTCTCTTATGATTATGAGAACACTTATTTTGACCCTCCTTTTGTTAAAAGATGGTTTAAATTTGCATAATTTGATTTGATTTAGACTGGGATGATGAATCTCAGACCCATCTGTGTTAGAGTCTTACTTTAAACTCAATGGTGGGTTAGTGGTTATTTTTTTACAAAAGATTCCTTTTCAGGATAAGTTGCAGTTACAAGGTTAAATTATGGTGTGGTATGGTTCAATGAGTTGTTTAATGTGAGGAGGACAAGCGGCTGAGGTGTTGATGTTGAGATGATGTTGATTATTGCCAATGCAGTAAATATAGTAATATTGCAGCTCATTCTGTATAGACAGGGGGGGTACCACTATTACTATTAGTGCCCACATCACTATCTTTTGATAGCAGTAGCATGCAGTGGTGGGATTTGATGAACCTTGTGCTGAATTTTTACTAATTTATTCTTATGCATGTGGGTGTGTGTAGTGTATCTCCCACATGCATAAACCTGCTAGCCCCTGTACAGGGACATGGATTAATTGCACAGACACAAGCTGAGAATCACCGGGTCCTGGGACCTCATGAAGTCTCAGGTCGTGGGTACGAAACCCCTTATGTGCAAACAGTCTAAGTTGGTCATAGACGTATAAAGCTTTGTCTTGGTTTTAAATGACCCCCCGCAAGCATTCGGTGGGATTGGTCCCCCAGGAATAGTCGGGTTCGCTCGGACACCCGAGTTATAAAAAAAAAAAAAACCTTTTGGTCAATGGCAATAAAGGACAATACTGTTCAGTGTCTTTACTCATATAAACTTTCAGTTTTGAGATTTGGATCACCCAATTCCAAGTCCTTGGTAACCTTTACTTATAAGTTATAATATCATATTCTTTGAAGCTGTCAACATAGTAACGAAACTAAGGTCTTTGAGTAGTAGGTTATTTATGGGATGGGGCCAAAGGAAAATGTTGAAAAAAGTTTGATAGGTAGGAAAAATAAAGGCGTCGATGGGTCCCCATTGGAAGCTAATAAGAGAATGAGAGGCTGGACATTGGTGGAGGAGGATGTGAGGCTGGCTGCTTTAATACTTTTGCATGATGGATTCCTAATAAGCACAGCTCTTGCATTCTCTTTTTGCCTGTTACAGTACTTTTTTTTTTTTGAGGGTGGGAAAGTTATTTGCCGCCTGTTTTTCTTTCTTTTCCTTTCAAAATTTCATGTTATTTGTGCATAACTTTCACTTGGAGCCATAAAATTTTGAACTTTCCTGGGTAGTTCCAAGGGTCCTTATGCTCTTTGTAAACCATGGGCGGGTTTAATCGTGGCAACCAACTTGGGTACCTAGCTCTTACGATGTCGAGGACATGTTGAAAAAGGAGATTACTTTTTTATCCGGCATGATGTTATCAGCATCGTACTTTATTTTACAAACATAAACATGATTGAATTAGAATACAACTATAATCATGTAAGCTTATCACTGAATTATGCACAAGAAATTGTAATAGTTCCGTGATTAGATACGCTTCTGGTTTTGGGTTATAATTCAGCAGCACCATAATACCAATAGATTCTATTATGACTTATGTGAACTTGGCTTAAATTCTACAGGCCAGAAGAGCACTACGAGCCCTGAAAGGATTGGTAAAACTGCAGGCACTGGTGCGGGGACACATCATGAGGAAGAAAACTGCTGAAACCATGCGATGCATGCAAGCGATGCTGCGTGCCCAGAAACGGGCTCGGGCCGGGAGAGCTCATCTCCCGGATTCACCACATTCAAGTGGCAAGTCATCCCTAGTCCACCACCCAGTAAGCACTTATTACCCACCTTTCCCTTTTGGTGAACCTTCTTGCATGAGATGAGATGAGATGATTTTCTTGCACGTTCCCTAGTTTTGAATTTTGATGATGAGATTGAGGGCCCCCTGTTACTTCTTTTTCACAGCTTTGGAATCCTTTTTTCTCTTCACCAAGCTTCAATTGAATGAAGACTAGTACAAATACATTGATTGAATCCCTCATGCTATTTGTAGTAGCTTTGGTACAATGACCCATAGGCCAATGATTGGATGCAGCATATGCGCTATATATGTTGCTAAACCATCATTCTGCATCATTTGTCAAACAAAAATATGGAGGGGAAAGTGTATAAAATCACTTGTATTAGCTTTCGTTAAACCTGAGGCCCGCGAAAGCTAATATACCTCAAACAGTCATTTCTCTCTCTTCTTTTTACAGTGGACTTTACCTTATCTCTCTCTATATTGTTAAACCATTTTTTTGATATCTTAATCCTCCTTCGATAAACATTGCATCGATGGGGACTCACCCTCTAAACACAATACACTCTCTGTATCTTATCTCTCTTCATAAATAATACACCTTATCTTTTGCCGTATCCAATCAGCCCCATAATGTATTATTGTCAATGAAACAACTTTGAGCCATAGCTTTCCTGCTATGTATGTGTGCACACAAAATGCTGACCTATGAGTACCGGTGGCCCGAATTACTCTCTCCTTTTCTATGGAAGCTCAATGTTCAAACTATATATGCTGTGTGATTTGCCTCAGGAACCTGCAACGCCTGAGAAATTTGAGCAAATAGTACGAGTTAGGAATCCAAAGCACGATCAATCACCAAAGCTCAGGGTTTGTTTGTGCTCGTCGTTTCTCTGTTTGTTTCCCATTTCCCTTTGGTTTGAAAAACCAATGTTGAATTGCTCTTTTTTGGTCATTCATTCATACACGCAGAGAAATGATTCAAGGTCAAAAACCCGGGTTGCAATCAATCAGGATAGAGGATACTATAGCTCGAGCTGGTTAGATCCCGTTCCCAGAATGGATCATGAAATTAGAGCCTGGGACCCTCGAGGCCCATCCATCTCTGCTGAAGACGATAGAACTACGGACAGAGTCCTTGAGATAGATCCTGGAAAACCACCCCACCATTTTATTTCAAAACGTAGGAACCTATTTGAATCTGCAGAACAGGTTGGTCATAGTCATAGTCATAGCCGTACCACTTCAAAGGACTCAACGGCGTATGAAGTCCAATCCTTGAACCCGCTCAAGCTATCTCGTGAAGATGACTTGTACTGCACCGCTGAAAACAGTCCCCAGTTTTACTCGGCATCTTCAAGGGGTGGGAGCTCAAGACGTGGACCATTTACGCCCACCAAGAGTGATGGCACAGCAAGCATTTTGAGCGGCTACTCTGACTACTGCCCGAGCTACATGGCTTACACCGAGTCTGCCAGGGCCAAAGTGAGGTCCGTCAGCGCACCAAGATCAAGGCCGAATTATGAGAGGACTGGATCCACAAAGAGGTATTCAGTTCTCGGGATTGTTGATTTGGGATCATCAAATCCTAAGAGGAGTTCTTCTATCCACGCCAGCTTTGCTAGCAAAGCATACCCCGGATCCGGTCACTTGGATAGGTTTGGGATGCCCGTTAACGGGCATCTAAACTAGACAAGAGAATCAGAAGGTGCCCTTTTATTTGCTGTTTCAAGATATCTTTTTGTGCCTTGCTTAGCTTAGCTTAGCTAGCTAGATTGTGATTTAATGTTACATCTCTTTGTCTACATCAAATTAGTCTCCTGTCCTTGGATACTTGCTAATGTACTTGGACCTTGGCTACATCATTTTAGCCACAGGAAAGTTGTACTGCTTGGCTACATACATGGTTGCCGCTGTTATCGGAGCATGAGCAGCAAGGTTTTAAATGTTGTTTGAGTCACTGAATTTGTGTTGGTGATCTTGTTGCAGCTGAAGTTTCTCAAGTGTTTTTTTTTTTTTTCCTCCATCTTTGCTACTCCATTCATTGAACTTGAATGCCTTGAACAATTGAGTTCATGTAACATTGGAGTTTGGTATTAGCAGTATCATTTCTTAGATAATAAATTTAATTTGAAAGAAGCAAAGAGGTTTCGTGGTGTAGTTGGTTATCACGTCAGTCTAACACACTGAAGGTCTCCGGTTCAAGTCCGGGCGAAGCCAAAATAATATATTTTGCATCTTTAATATATATATATATATATATATTTCACATTAAAATGAACTCCATAGTCAATCCTACCTGTAAATATTTTAAAATACAATGATTAATAATTGTTGAAAAAACTTAATAATTTACAAGAAATAATCTCTAATAATTATGCCATAAAATGAAATAACAGCACAATTTTTCAAGTTTTTCTAAATATACCATCATTTTAACTCACGCCACCACCATATTCGATAGGTCGTTGGTCGAACGGTTCAGCCGAATTGATAGGATAGTTCGGTGATCTTGATCGAACTGTTCAATTTGACCTAACTGTTCAATCAACTCAACCGAATCGTTCGACCGAAACTACCGAACAAAAATGACGTTGACCTGAGATGTGTTTGTTGTGTATATAAAAAATCTCCAATTTTTCTTTGATATCTTCCACCTTGATATTGAGTTGGATATATTAGCTGCCAGTGCCAGCAAGCAAGAAGCCTAATTCAAGACCCCATTTTTTTAAACTACACATGAACTTGGCAGCAGAAATCAGCAACAAAAAGATCACAACATAAGCAGGTTCAATAGGCATTTGATACACATCTTCCCCAATCCACAGTGAAAAATTCTAGTTTACTAGACACAAGGAGTCCATTCCAAATGGATGGAGATTCATTTTCACTAACTTCATGGAGCAGCTGCATTGCAATAGAAGTTTAACTCTAGAGGTGTCCTTGCTTTGTAAAATGCCTGGGGCATTCAGAATATATGCAATGTAGCTATGCTGAAAAACCGGTATAATCCACGGGTCATTCGGGCATTAAAATGCTTTAGCCGTCTTCCTAACGAGGGAGAGTTTAGCCAAGAGACCAGAAAGCTGAAGGAAAGAACCAACTCCATCACAAATCCTCATGTGGGCGAATCCAGTTTCCTGCACACCAATAAAATGTCCATAGAAAAAGGGTTTTTAGAACATCATTGAAACTACATCTACAAGGCTATACCAATGATCAGCATAATAAACATATAAGTTATGCATACCTTCATGTATTCTAATTTCAAATACTCGGCCATATCGTAATTTTTAATCACACGGAAAAGGGTCGTGATTATGTCAGTAGGAGAATAACCCAGATCATATAGCTGCTTCAAACCGCTACATGCATCATCAAATTTTCCCTCGAGCACAGTGCGGACCATATTCTTAACATGCAATGGATGAGGCTGGTCACAAACCTGAAAGACAGGACAAGCCAAGAGAATGACAATCATGGTAGAAATTTTTCTAGAACAAGAATAATAATGTAAACAAGGGGAAAACTTTTCCCTGCACCCAAAGAGGAGAATGTTGCTGGCTTGCTGCCATCTTTGTATAACCTTAAAGACATTGTCTTGGTTGATGAATCGGAATCCACTGAAAGTAGCTTGGAGGTTATTCAGCGCTTGCCTCATATCACCATCCGCAGTGAAGATTATAGCTTCAAGACCTTCTGCTACATATGGAACCTTCCATGACAAAGACACGCAAAAATATTTTCATTTATCTCGCATATACATTTGCACTCGATGCATAACAGAATTGACAGTAGTGTATGTCATATGCAACTGCTCCACTGATGAAGTCCAGCCACAGTAACTAGAAAAATCAAAAGCTCGGCTACAAAATTATTGAGTTTAGTGGGAGAACACAAACAAAGTAGGAAGGACAGCAATTAACAGGGGAGATCGAAAGTTGACAGCATGACTGAACCAGCTCAGGCTCGGGCTACAAATTGTCATCTAAAACAGAGCTGAAGGATATTACCATCATTCTAACAAAACTAAAGGGAATGAGGGGGTCTAAACAAAAGAATAAAACATAAAGAAGGTGGAATAAAGGAATGATCCTTAAAATACTTCGAAATGATAATTCAATGGAATGATTTTCATCCCAACATATGGTTCAAAATGGACCTCACTTCTCAAATTTAAAACTCTCTTCTTCCTTCCTCTACAAACAAGAAGCATAGAAGGAAACAACATATACTATGTTGCTCAGACCCAAGTATGGGTGTTGAGTTAGGGTATGCCTCAAGCGCCTAGTCATCTTCACCTAAAATTAGACACTGGCACTTCCGAAAATTGGACATGAGTCCAACCGTCCAGGGAGACGACACATGGAGTGGATTTACAAAATCGTTGTAGATGTCAAGGTGTCCCGTATTGATCCAATAAAGTAAAATAGGCAAAATGTAAATGACAGATTAGTTGTAATCTGAAAAAACAGCTCAAAGATGTGTGCCTGAGAAAACATATTATCATTACCATCTCTCTTTTTCCTGTTTCCTTCCTTTGTTTTCTTAAATGAAGTGTAAAATCAATATGTTACGTCAGATCCATATCTTGTTTGTCTACGAAGTGTCGTCCACATGAACGGTGGGAAAAACAAAGTGTTATTGCACATACAAGAAACACTAGTGAAAATTGAAATAATAGCATGAATTTCCCACTTAATACCAATATAGCATCATTACCTTTTCAGCTTCAATCACTACCATGAGACGACCAAGGATCTCTTGGTCAGATAACCTAGCATACCGAACCAAAGCACATCTACTCTGGATGGGATCAATGATTTTAGAAGAAGTATTGCACGCAAGAGCAAAGCGGGTAGTGTTCGAGTAAATTTCCATCGTCCGCCTTAATGCTTGTTGTGCTCCAGATGTCATGCTAATATCGAGATATCAAAACAAGAAGCAAATCCGACAACAAAATAAAAAAAAAAAATGAAACATATCAGCATTGAAGAACAAAGTTACCAATCAGATGCAGTGCAAGGAGCAGGGGATGCTGAATGCAGAAAAACAGTTAATGCAATGCTCAACAGAGACGACAAGCTGAATATATGATGATAATTCACACAGTACCTTTAACTCTATTTTTGCTATTGCTCACCTATCAGCCTCATCAAGAATTATTATCTTGTGCGATCCTGGGGGAAGCGTAACTTTCTTTTGGGCAAACATCTTAATTTTGTTCCTCACCACATCAATTCCCCTAAACAACACACATGACACTAAATCATTAAGGGCAGAAGATACGAATAAGGAGAAGAAAAACATGGTTTTCCGCCGTTGTATATAATTTGCATGCACCTGTCATTTGAAGCATTCAACTCTAGAACTGCCTCCTTATAATTTGGCCCTAAAAGTTCATGTGCAAGAGCCAGTATGCTGGTAGTCTTGCCCGTGCCCGGTGGACCCTGAATTTATCAACTAAGGTTACTATTTTCAGCAGTGTAACCGAAATCAATATCAACTCAGATGGACAATGTACAAATTAAGGCACGACCATTGAAAACTTTTTGGGATGTACATCAAACTTTACCTTCAACCCTCCTATTCAAAGACTTATTACGTACATTCATTTTCCACAATTGCAAATGGCGCTGCCATTATTGCAGCAAACATCAACATGCGTGCGGAGCATCTTGTATCAAAACATTCAATTGCTGACAACTCTTTCGTTCAAGGACAATTTCCAAGAAACAACACAAGTGCGTGAATAGCACCAAACAAGTTATGACTGGAATGATCATTCCCACTCCCTCCTCTGAGCCCTCTTCATCTAAAAACAAACATTTCCATTAGTTAATGCGCTATCCCTTCTTCCTGCGGCACATACCCGCCAGCCCGCTAACCTTAATCTTTCCATTCCTGGCAACTATTGGAGCTAATCAACTCTAAACACCAAAAATCGCGAATGCCTAGTTAGAAAACCATGTTTTGACACCAAATTGAGAGAGAAATGTTGGAACATTCAAACGAAACACAGAATCCCATCGACGCTGCTGAATTTGATGGCTCAGCAACCTAACTAGGGCAAAATTGAAAGAACATCTAATGAAAAAACTGAAAAAACACCCAGAAGAGCACCATAAATTTCTCAATTTCTGAGTATAATTGCTCAATGGGCAGCAAACCCAACTTAAAACACCCACAAAAGTTACACCGCCATGGTTGAGGGGAAATGGTGGGCGAGTCAATGGTGCATCGAAGAGAAAAAACGATGAAAAGAGCAAGAATCAATTGCAGCGAAGCGTACAGCTAAGATGAGATTGGGCATGTTGCCGTCGCGGGCGATGACTTGGAGACGGGAGACGGCGTCTTCGTTGCCGACGATATCGGCGACTCTGGTTGGCCTGTACTTTTCTACCCATGGGATATCGTAGCCGCTGCTGCTCGATGATGATGAAGACGACGCCATGGATTCAAATTTGCTTTGCTTCTCAGATTTTGCAGTCGCAAACCCTCGCCAAAACCTTCGTGTCCCGTCTTCTCGTCTACCCCTGAAAATTTGGAGGGAAAAAGGGTATATGGTAAAAGCATGTACATTATTGATACAGGTTTTTTGAGTAGGTGAATAGTGAGAGAATTACCTAATAATTTGTAGAGATTTTTTGAGCCTGAATGAGAATTTTTTTATATGAATTTATGAATAATAAGAGAGTTGTGTAATGATTGTTTGATGGGGATGAAAGAGAATATGGAAAAATTGAGTTTTATATTGAGAAGGGTGAAAATTTAAAAATTTATAGTGGGTGAATAGTCAGAGAGTTGTATAATAATTATTTAAGTGTGAATGAAAAAATAGAGAATGAATAATGAGAGAGGGGAAAAAATGTACTAATGTACATGCTCTAATATGGGGGGAAAAATTTTTATTTTCACCGTAATCATATTTTATAAATGAACGAAAATAATAAGTCAAAATTTTGGATGAATAAAATTGAAATATCAACCAACAAAAATATTTCAGTTAGTGTGATCAAAATATGTCGATTTGAGTGGGCAAAATATATCAGAAATAATTTGATCACACAAAAGTAATATGATGACCTAAAATTTTCGATGGTGTAATAAAATATACCGAAAAAAAGACTTGTTACCATGCACTAAGAATAAGTTGATTAACAATAGTTAATGTTTAAGGTGCATGCCATTTAATATTTGAAATATTAATTGTGACCTATTTATTATATTTAAGGTTTCAACTCTTAATAATACCAATGAGAGTTAATATTTCTAGGTCTGATCATTAGATTAATCAATTGGCATGAAGAAAATAAGTGACACGTACCCGCAAGGAGGTGGCGCAGTTGGTCGATGCTCATTCATCTATTTTCGAGATCTCATTAAGCGTGGTGAGAATATCAAGGGGAACAGTTAGGTGGAAGCCCTTGTAAATGGGCCTGAGTTCCTTGGCCTCTTGTGGTTACGAGCTTATCACCTTAGGTGGAGACCCTTGTAAATGGGCCTGAGTTCCTTGACCTCCTGTGGTTACGAGCCCATCACCCTTTGGAGTGATTAACCGTGGTATGTGGTTTGTAGGCTATTGCATATTTCACAGGATTTAAAAAATAATAATAATAAGTGACACGTTAGCAATGAGGATGTTAATCATTTTTAGATTATCCATATTTTTCTTGTATGGAATCCATCCAACTTGAGGATTTTTAATGCACAACTCATGAATTATCAGATAAATTCGAATATGTGTCTTAAAAATGTCAGATAGGTTATGAGATATATCACATGAATACTTCTCTCTAATGTTTTAATTGATAGCTTCCTTCAGAAAAAAACTTTATAATTATATTTAATTTTTATATTTAGGCTATGGATAAATGATTATTTATAGTCTACCTGATTACCTCTGGTCACTTGCCAACCAGATGTTCGTTTTATCTTTACGAGAATAGGTTGTCAAACAGGTCGTTCAACCGGTTGATACACTTACTCCCACCCACCTCGTGTTCGATCAGTCCAAACACTTTAGCCAACACACCTAATTCGCGTGCAAAATGATGCAATCGAGTTGACACTTTTCTTTGTGTGCGTCTGTGCATTGGATTAGACTTAACCTTGAATCTTATTAAGATTTTTCTCGATATACGTCTGCGCGTTGGATTAGACTTGACCTTAAATCTCATCGAAACTACTACTGAGCTAAGCTTTTTTTGCCTTATTATGACGAAACTGTTAAACAATCAAGTAAAATATCTATAGTGAGGATCAGATTGGTTGCAATAAGTGCAGCATAGAGTTCATTAAAACTAATTTACTTCTAGGAATCACATGTATAGAAAACATGTGTACATGCTACAGCATGAGATGGGTGCAAACAACCTTTTTTTTATTAATTTTTTTAAATGGTTTGATAACGTATATTTTTAACTGATTATTATGTTGAAGATATGGACAATTTCAAAACTATTCTCAGAACTTAGATTTAATTATACCATCATCGGAGATGAGGGATGGATTAAAAAAAAAAAAGACCGATAAATAATAACAAATATATTATATGTTATACTTAAAATATATGCTAAAGATATGCTAACATAAAGAAATAATTTGAAAATCTTTTTATGGTTATTTGTTTCAGTCGTCTATAAAAGGATAATGTTGTTGCGTGTGATTTTATTTAACGATACTAGAAAGTGGGTGACAAATTGGAGACTTGCATCGGGCTCCTGGGCGTTTCAACATGACATCCTCCGGTAGCGTAGACGGGACGCCGTTTCTCAGCGGCGACCTGTACGGCGCAACCTTGGGCGAAGCCACGAGCACCACCAGCAGAACCTTGACTGGGGGAGTCCAGTCAGTTCGGACCCAGAGAATGCGGCAGGTGGTTAGGTTCCTGGGCAGGGCGAGCACAAGCCGCCGGATGACGAGGGAGCCGTCGATGGCTGTGAGGGAAGCTGCGGCTCAGCAGATTGAGGAGAGGCAGAGCGACTGGGCATACTCCAGACCCGTCGTCTTGCTTGACGTCTTCTGGAATTTAACCTTCGTGGTTGTGTCCGCCGTCTTTTTCCTCCTCAGCCGTGACGAGGTCCCTCAGCTACCTCTGAGGCTTTGGATCGCCGGGTATGCTGTCATGTGTGCGGTGCATGCGTTTTGTGTAGGTGTTGAGTTCTGCCGCCGCCGGCGCCGGCGGCGGCGCCGGGTGGTGGGTTCTTTTGAGGATTCTGTTACCGGTGAATTTGGTGTGGATTCGGTGTTCATGTTGCGGGAGGTGGAAGAATCGAGGTAATTTCACTAACCTGAAGTGGACAAATCTACAAGTTTTGAGCTATTATGCTTCATTTATTGATCTTCTAATCATCAATTGTATTGTGTTGCTAGTCAAACTTACCGAAATTTGAATGCTTTCTCTACTTTTTCTCTTACTACTATATGGAATTTTGTGTAGAACAACTCGATCGAGCCATAATGTTAAATACTCAGTTGAACCCAAATTATTTATTTAGAATGCAAGTACGATTCTTGAAGATTTGCTGTGATTGAGTGAGTCAGTTTGAAAACTTTTTTCAGTTGACAGAAAATTTTATTTCCATTTCTGAACTCTAAGCTACAAATTATTAGAGGTAAAAAGTTTCAGATGACTGAAACAATGTTTGATGAGACTAGTAAAGCTAGTGCTTGGAATAGATGATGTTGATGAGTCCCGGTGGCCTGTATGAGTGACTATTTCTTGTGGTTGTGTTATTCATTACCATAGGTTGGTACATGATTATTGTAGTATAGTATAGTTGTTGGATTTGTGATTTTTTGGGTGATTGAGTCCCCGTTTTGCGAATATTTGTGATCTTTGCTGGTGCGTTTCTATAAATTTATCATATACTGCTATTTGTTAGCATCTATTAGCCTTTAGTCTTACGTTGGATATATATTTGTGATAGTGATATTGTGATATTGTTATATATATTGTAATATTATTTATTGTTATTATTATTGCTATATATTTTTTGTTTCTTTGTTAGCTCAAACTTGATATTTTGATTAGGTTAAGGCAGTACGTATTAGATACTCGACAAACCAGCGTACTAAAATTGTGGGATCTTGTATGTATGTATCCTATGGATATGTGCGGTCAACCTCATCTAGTGGGAACTGATCGTGTTGTTGTTGTTATTGTTGTTGTGATAATGATAACAAGTATTGTTTTGATGATGATTTAGATATAAGCATTTTGTTATATGCTTAGTTAAGCTGTTGAAGATTTTCCACAAACATAAAAACTCAAAATTTAAGTTCATGCATGTAGTCATATACATTACCAGAGAACTATATTTTGTCATAACTTTATCATCGACAACCTTTCATTAATGTCATATAAGTGTTGGTTAACATAATGACATGAAAAACCTAAGTATTTATCCCTTGGTGTAGGATCTTACGATCCTGCAGTTCATTCATATGACCCGATTCTATTAGCCTCTAGCAATCCGATTTAGATTTTCGATTCTGACTCTGTTAGAGTTAAGGGACTGCAGTGCAAATCGGATCAGTTCAATCAAATGATTCATTCCCATTAACGAGGGAGGCACAATTAAGATTATTTATACATGCACTTGCTTAAAAGAACTGAGGTGATGGAACATGTCCAATCCACCTAGCCCAATGCCCATGGCCACCCACAAAACAAAAAAGGATAAAAGAGAAAAAAAAAGAGCGTCTTTTACCAGCTGTTTAGTGAGACCTTGAAGCAGGTTTAGAATGAACATCTATCATTGCTTCCCCTGCAATCAAACTGGGTTGCATCTGGTTGAAAATTAAAATACAAGAATTACAATGCTTTGAATGACCATGGTTTTAGGCTTGGAAAGCTTTAGGAAGTACTGTTTGTTGCTATTCAAGGCACTCTTGTTCTGATTAATACTTTGAGAAATGTGATGTCTTTTTCTCATTACTTGTTACTTCCTCAGTACTATAACTAGGCATCTTGAATCTGCAAATACAATGTTCTCATTCGTCTGGTGGGTCATTGGGTTCTACTGGATTTGTGCTGGCGGCCAGGGATTGCAGCAAGAGTCTCCCCATCTATATTGGTTTGTCCTTGCCTTCAATTTCTGATATTCTGGTGACCAAAATTCACATGCAATAATGATCTCATATCAAACTTTTCAAATATACATTTTGCAGGCTCTGCATGTTGTTCTTGGGATTTGATGTGGTCTTTGTCTCCCTTTGTGTGGTACTGGCATCTGTCACTGCTGTTGCTGTCTGTTGCTGCCTCCCATGTATGATTGCTATATTATATGCTTTGGCAGATCAGGTGATTATTGTGATTGTTTCTCCCCCTCAATTTCTTGCCTTTGATTAACTGGAGTACCTTGGTCTCCCTTGTATTAATCAAATCTGCATGAACTCGGTGTTCAATGATTGGTCTCATCTTCTATTATTCCTTGGACTCGTATCAAATGCTGCATTATTCTCTAAATTCTCTGGACATATTTAGTTGCAGGGGGTGCTTGTGTTGAACTTCTTCTACTGACTGTTTTATTTTGAACATCTCCATTTGTTTTTCCTCCTTTTGTGTTACGCGCCTAAGATTAGGAGCGGGTGGTGACAGGAGAAGCTATGATAGAGGGAGATATTAGACCAAGGGGAAGGGGAATTAGAAGAAGGGGATGAGAAACTAGAGGAGAATAGATAATGTTTAAGAAGGATAGAAAGGAATTCTTTATTTCTGCCAGATCAACCTAAAGCTATTACATTTGTTATTTATAATAATGCTTCCTAAGTATATTAGGAAAGCTAATAGTAGATATAGTTAATTATTTTTTTTTGAAATTATTCTCATCAAATATTCTGTTGCCCGTTTTTGTATTCTTGTTCTTTCTTCTTTGGTAAGTGAATCTGATCCAATATTGCACCCCTTTTTAGCTAATTCGGTCCTTTCCTTTCTCTTGCTTCCCTTGTCGTTTTTGTTTCTTTTCAACTTGCAGCGGATAAATTAGGAGAACATATCATTTTGATTGGTTTATGAACTGCTTATATATATATAGAATTAGTTTCAAATAA
>JAOWBR010228369.1:0-17278 GCA_028571145.1 Dionaea muscipula
TGTGCTAGCTATCTAAGGGTATTTTGGTACTTTTGTAAGTAGTAGTATATATGGGTTTAACCCTTAGTAAATGGAAGTAAGCTTTCCCATTATTTCAACCACCTCTCTTCCGCATTCACAATTGCTTTTCGCCTTTGTTGACTTTTCCAACCTTTGCATTCACACAACCTTTTAGACTTATACCACACCTAGGTGGGCACAGAATCACCGGCTAGTCTTAACCTGAATACGAAAAATACACACAACACCAAATGTGTGTTTTTTGTATCCACCGTCTTCGCTCATCTTCATACTGAAGACGGTATTTCACCCTTAATGTTGAAGGCGACTTTTGCCATTCCTTTCCCTGAAACTAGATTTCCCTGCTTACACTTGGAGACGTTAAACATCACACAAACACTGCAAGCTCCAAATGGCTTGTTCTTCCCAAACTGAATACGGTCAACTGCCCATCTTCACTCTGCCACCTTATCAACTTCCTCAAATAAAATTCTTAACAAAAACAAAGTCCCAACTTAGTTAATAATCTTTATTAGCCTTAATCATGTTTACAAAAATGTTGGGCCGTTACAACCTTCCCTCCTTAGGAAATTTCGTCTCAAAATTCAAAATCCTATACATGGCAAAACTAAATAAATAACTCTGGATACTTATCTCTCATATCCGTCTCTCTTTCGCAAGTTGCTTTCTCTCTATTATGGTGCCTCTAGAGAATTTTCACTGAGGGTGTAGTCTTACCCCTTAAAATCTTCTCATGTCTATCTTAGATTTCCAATGGATGTTCTGTTGGGAAAAACTATGGAACTCTTGTGGATTGGATTCACCAGGATCCAAGCGGAAACTCTTCACACAAATCTGAGTACGTGACAATTGAGAAATGAAGAACTGATAGAGATGAGAGGATGAAACTGGAATCAGAACTTCAAAGGAAAAACAATACAATGAACAACGATAAACATAGCAATATTCGCTCTCAAGCCTAACAACTAATCAATTCAAATTTCCACCAAATTAGAATTCTTAGTCCATTACGAAGAGGATCTCATCCTATTTATAGACTAATCCAATGCCTTGGAGAAGAAGCTAAATCCTTGTCAGCAAATCCACATGAGCATGCACAAAACTCAAAGCTCAACTAACTCTGCTGAGGCTTCAATCCTGAGGTCTAACTGCTTGGGACAACAACCGCGTGCATCACACTGCTGCTACTGCTGCTATCGTCTGCTATGCACTACCCATCTATGTGCCATTCTTAAGACCAGAACCGTTTGTGCTTATGCATCACTGTGTTCAACTTATCAAGACACAACCGTCTTCTCCTCACCGTTTATGCCCCCACCGTCTACGCTTCCTTTGTCAACACAAGGAATCACCGTCTGCTTCTCAAACATGCCTCCTAGAGTCGGTTCCAGCTGAACACTTCCTAGACGTCTGTGCCAGACCCGTCTGACCTTGACTACATAGACCCGCATGGCTGTTGACACTTACTCCCCAGCATATCATAGACGCGACACCCATCTACCACAGCATAGACTCAAACTCGTCTGGCTCACACGGACAAGTACCATCTGCCCCTTTCCTACACCTGGTGCCGTCTACCATTGACTAATGGAGACTCGTCTACCTCTGAAGCTGTCTGCCGTCTACAGACATGTCTTCCTTCAAAGCCGTCTGCCATCTACTCTGGAGATCCTTCTTCCATCTACCATGAAGACCCATCTACTTCTTGCAGACCTGCTAGACGCGTCTAAGTCAGACACGTTTATGACTTAAACGACACAGACCACACTTGACTCATTTTACTCCGCCATCTAACCACAGAACCTTCTTACCATAGACCTAAGACGGTCATAGACCTAGACGACACACTTGGAAAATACTCAACAAATCTCCCCTTTTTCCAGTTGTGACCGTCTACAGCACCGTCCTTGTAGCACTCTGTCATCAATAGGGAACCCATGCATGTGGTTTATGCACTCTTCCTATCCTTGCCATCTTTCAACATTGAATTTTCTTCCTGAGACCCAAGTGTCCATGGCATCATCCATCCAGTCCAGCTAGTTAGCCACCCAGCTACTTTGCCCCAAACCCTAAGTTCTTCTATTGGGAGTTTGCCTGGAGATTTCTTTATACTGCTCACCCATCTAGGTCCAACCTTAGACGTCTGCCGTCTACGAACACCTGTAGTTAGCTCTTCAGCAGCTGGTACTTCAGCATAGACGGCTTTTTGTCTTCATGCTTTCAAGATTCTCCTCTTTCCAGAGTATGGCTTCCTTTTCTCAGGTGTCACCTTACTCTTCACCGAAGTAGGACCCGAACCCCGAACACGTTCAACCACCCGTGAAGGCAGTACAACTATCTCCCTCTGAATGGCATCCCTCGGACCTTTCACAAACACCCGACTAGCTTTCCTTAGCTGTGCCTGAAGCGACTTCGGCTTCTGATGTTTCTCGAACATCCCTTTAGCTCCCCTTGACTTTAATGATGGAGACCCGTCTACGAAGGAAACCCGTCTTCGTCCTGGTTTTTTCCGGTCTAGCTCCCCGTTTCCCCTGCTTAGATCTGCCTTCCTCGATCCGTGCAGCAAGCCCTTAGACAGTTCACCATCTAGCTTCTTACTCCGTCGAGTAAGGTGTCTGTGTGGAGCCTTTGTTGAACACCTTGCTTCCAAGGTAAACACATTTGACAACTTCTCATCTTTGGCCACAATCTTAGACCCCTATGAAAGCTTCGAACCTCCACTTTGAAATCGGCTAGCATAACCATCATCATCCAGCTTCCCTACTGAGAGTAAACTCATTCTCAGGGTAAGAACGTGCTTCACATTCCTCAACACTAGCTTCTCACTCGAAGCTACCTCCAAACACACATCACCCACTCCAACAACGCGTGCTGAACCAATTCCCATCCTCACAACACCGTCTAACACTGGTGTGTAGGAATTGAAGGACTTTCTTGGAGTTGCGTGTGTTGAGGCACCACTGTCAACCACCCAGCACGTCTTCAAATCTTCATAGACGGCTCCAACTTCTGTCACCGTGTAGAAGTCACTGCCATCCACGCCTGAGATAGTGGCAACATTGGCTGCATGCTCCTGTTCCTCCCGAACTCTGTCTATATTCTTCCTCTTATCCTAACGCCACTTTGGACAATTCCTCTTCAGGTGATCTCGTTGATGACAATAGAAGCATTCCACCTCAGCAGATCTCCCTTTGCTCCTCCTGCTTCTACCTGTGCTTCTCCTTGAGCACCTAGATGGCTGATCGTCTACCATCATCAACTCAGAGTGAGCCGAACTAGAGCTACCTTGAGCTCTCCTCCTCAACTCCTCATTTAGGATTGTCGTCTTGGTCAAATCCATCGAAACCACACCTTCAGGGGCTGAGTTCGATATGGACATCCTAAACACCTTCCATGAATTCGGTAGGGTACCGAGCAGGCACAACAGATTCACTCATTGCCTTCTGTGGCGCTTTTAGGCACTTTTTTGCACCAAAGCAAAGAAATAATGAATACAATTGAAACTTTGTAGATAAATTAGAGGTGCAATTGAAAAATTGAATCGAAAAATTAGAGGTGTCTCTTTCTTGGCATCAATACAATTGAAACTTTCATAAGCTTTTATATATTGGTGCCATAAAAAAATTAGAGGTGTTATGTGTAGATATATTTATACCATGAATGCTACTATATTCCACTTGAAATACTACAAATAAATAACTTTTTACCATTGTCAATGCCATAATTAGCTCAACGTAATGAATCGTTATAGAATAAATGAGTTTGTATATCTATGAAAGTTTTTGCCCAAAGAACTATGACTTGAGTTATTGATTCTTTAACTCTTCCTTATTAAAATGATGTAGAGTGAATGCTGACCATATATACACACCAAGATCAAAATTTGGGCATGTGTAGTCACGTCTTCAAATCCTACTACCCTATTTATTTAGCATGTGTTTAAAAGATGGCCATTGCATAGATTCGCTTGAGGAGGCATGTTAATCTACAAATAATGTTCCTAGGCACTATCATAAACTTCAGCTTTTGGTATAGTGGGTTCCTCAACGGATTGATTTATGTCCTCTACACTATCACTTCGCTCTTGGTTTCTCCTTATTTAGAAGCTTTGGATGTGCATAGTTATGTCCTGCAAGTGAAATAATTGAAACATCACTTCCCCGTAGGTCTCTTGAAATGTATCACCATTGTCTATCTGCTGCTTAAAATCCTACTATTCCCTTTTACCAAAACGACTGTAGAATTTTCCGTCTACAGATTGAGACTCAGTTGCCAAGAGCATTTTAAGGGAAAAAGAACACAAAACACATGGAACTTATGATTGCACCTGTTCTCCGTTTCTGCTGATTTTGCAGTTATTTAGTATATATATATATATAGCACTTGTGATATAATTAAGGTCTTAAGAACCTCAGTTTTCATTTACTGATGTTTCGTGCAGGTTATCCAATTACGAAAGGCATGTAGTCATCCTTACCTCTTCCCTGGTGTTGAGCCTGAACCTTATGAAGAGGGGGAACACCTTGTTCAGGTCTGCCGACCTTAATTGTGTTCAACAGATAGGTTTTGATTTTTTTAAATGAAGTGATGCTTCTTGATGTCCAAGTATCAATAGCTGTAGATACATGAAGAAATGCAGAAGCATTCTAAAAGGGATACGAACATTATGAACTATTTCTTCACCGTTTGAAAAATTATTATACCTTCAAAAGTGTTGTCCAGCTTGGAAATCATGATTACTTGTGATTCATTCTCAGGCTAGTGGGAAACTTATTATTTTGGACCAACTTCTACAAAGGCTTCATGACTCGGGACATCGTGTTTTGCTGTTTGCTCAGATGACCCAGACACTTGATATATTACAGGTTTGTCTTGTTTAGAAAAAAAAGCTTCTTGCGTTGTGTCTTTGGGTGTGACATGGAAGGCTGTTGGTGTATGCATCAACCATTTCTTTGTGTTTGAATTAGCAAAGGGTGCAAAAACATAATGACTACTGCAGATGAACTTAAAGAGTCATCCATTCTAGAATGGCTGCCATGTCTTGCACCATCCCTGATATTGATCTCCTTCCAGACACCAATGGCAGGATCTAGCGAAAGGGTCACTTAGATGTGGGTTTAGGCAGCAAATATGTTCTTCTTCTTCTTCTTTTTTCACTTGTATTGTTGCAGTCGACCACAACTTGCTTGAAACAGAAACTAGTTGTCTCTCTCTCTTTCTTTACCATAACTAGAGTACCATATGATGCTATAGCAATTGATTTCTCTGGTGGTTTAGGATTTCCTGGAGTCAAGACACTATTCATATGTGCGACTTGATGGTTCAATTCGTGCAGAGGAGAGATTTGCTGCAATAAGAAGCTTTAGCCAGCAACCTGCTGTTGCGAATGCTCATGCTCATGCTGAAGATGAGGCATTCATCTTTTTGATATCTACAAGGGCTGGTGGTGTAGGGTTGAATCTTATAGCTGCTGACACTGTGAGTAGTGTTTCATTCTTGACTTGAAGTTTTGCTGAGATAGTTCTGTTGCTGCATCTGTAGCATATTAAACTGACCTATATTCTAATCAAAATGTGTGTCAGAAGAGGTTTTCCTGTATCAGAGAGCTATTTTTTTGTACTTTGCAATTGTGTTTCAGATGCAAAAATATTCCTGGACATGTTACTAGAGCAGGTGTGATTACAGGTTATGAATTCAAATCCTGCAACCCTCATTTATTTAAAACATGGTAAGAGGAGGGCTAGTGCACACTCCATGGTTCAAGCCCATAGGGTATTCACGTAAATGGGTGTGTTAAGATACAAACAATACCCTTGGAATTTTTATCATAGGCTTGAGTTCCTGGTAGACTGGAGTTCCTGATAGTCCTCAATCAAGTGTGATTTGCAGACTTATGTATAATTTGCATGCCTACAAATGTGCATTGTCTTTTGAGGGGTAGGGTAACTGGGAGAGAGATGGAGGCGTAGTGAATTTCACGGAGCATGCCCACTGTCAAAATAGGCTCTCTCCATGGGAGTGATTACTGTTGCTAGTTATTTCTCTTACAATAAAAAAGTTAGCCAGTCTTTCTTGTTCAAAATGTAAAGTATCCTAGGTATGTGGATGACCTGGAATTAGTAGGCCTTTTTCCAGTGACCACTGATTTAGGAGCACCTGAAAGCGTCTAATGATCTGCTTCTGTTCCCCTGGACTACTCTTTGTGGCAATTCATGGCTGGATAAGCTGTGAATGATTCATAATAAGTTGTCAATTTGATATCTCAAAACGATAGGAAAAACTAAAGACTCACTTTACTTCAATCCATCATGTTGAGTCATTCTATCTTGGGATAAACACTTATCCACTTAATTCTTATTCTTATACAGGAAAAACAGACTAAAGCTTTTTCCTTCCAAATTCAAAATGGGTTTAGGGTCTGTTTGGCAATATGAGAGTAACCTCACTTTCTCATGGTCCCTAATGATGTGTTCTTTTCTGATTGCACCATCACACTCTTTCATAATGTTCCCTCCAGGGTATGTTGCTTCCAAGTAGTACAGATGCATTGTTAAGCAAATTACCGGTCTCTTTTAAACTCTAAATCTTGTTACTTAGCTATAGAAATTTCTTAAGGTGGCAGAGATTGGTCGAATGGACTATATCATAGACACGATAGGGATCTGAACTTCGACTTCTATTAATATGATTGCAATGCATTCTTAATTCTTCCTTGCTGTGTGGCTAGAAGTCTCTTTTGCATATGTTGTCTTGTTAATTTTTCCATGCGCAGAAAATAAAGCATGCTCCAATGACAAAGAGTTCTTATGTGTAGTTGGAACTGGTTCTAGAAATAATTCATCTGTATCTAAGTACCAAAGCAGAAGTTGGAGGTTGCTACTGGGTTGTGTTAGTCACCAGGTGAGATAGTCAATTTCACCCAAAAAGATTGATGTGTAATTTTTTACTTTTCTAGTATCCGTGAAGAAGAGATTAATATAGATGGAAAGTTGATGCAACGATTGCAAATGAGAAGGAAAAGAAACAGAAATGTTGTGTTTCTGGATTTCAATAACAAACTTTCAAAAACATAATCTGCTGTTGTAATTACAACCTAGAAGTTTAAATAATACTTTACAGACAACCCAAATACAATAGACATGCTCTTTCAAGGAGATATAACTCTACAAAAGACATAACTCCAAGAAAGAGACACAATCGTAGGTCGCCAGCCTCGTGCGTGACGTCGTGAGGATTCCGAAAACATATTATGGGCGTCGAGGCGACGTCCATAGCAAAAGTTATGCACCGTTGAAGTTAATGCTGGCGTTCTCCTGCGGAAAAAAATAAAAAAAATGAATCCACTGCATGATCCACTACATCAGCCTCCCTAGGTTGAAAAGGCCTCGTCCTTGAGGCTAAGGATGAGCATCAGGGTCCCCAAAGTAAGGACCGAGATGTTTGACATTAAACACATCGAATATCTTTAAGTGAGGAGGAAGACACAACTTATAGGCATTATCATTGCTCCTCTGTAGAACTTCACAAGGGCCAATTTTCCGATCCTTTAGCTTATTGTAATCACCAACAGGAAAACAATCATGCGTTAAAACAGCCCATACAAAATCACCGACTTCAAAGAGAACCTGGCGGCGATGACTGTCTGCCTGGGCCTTGTATTTGGAATTACTAGCTGGGATAGCTTTACGTGCTTGCTCGTGAATGGCTTGGAGATGAGTCATCATTTCCTCTGCCTTTGCATGAATATGTCCTGGGCGCGGAAGAGGAGCAAGGTCCAGGACACCGGACGGGTTCCGTCCGAAAACAACTTCAAATGGACTGAATCCGATAGACCGATTCCTTGAGCGATTATATGCAAATTCTGCTTGAGGTAGGGCTGCATCCCATTGTTTGGGTTTAGAACCTGTGAGGCACCGCAACAGATTCCCCAAGCTGCGATTTGTTACTTGCGTCTGGCCATCGGTTTGAGGATGGTATGCGCTGCTGAAGTTTAACTTTGTTCCAAGTTTGCTCGTCAGACTTCTCTAGAAATTACTGATAAACTTGGTATCGCGATTTGAATTGATGGAATGCGGAACACCATGTAAACGGACGATCTCATAGAAGAATAGATGAGCAACACGAGCGGCATCCATTGTCTTCCGACAGGCGATGAAGTGAGCCATCTTGGAGAACCTGTCTACAACAAGAATATAATCTGCGGCTCGTTGAGTGCGAGGCAGTCCTAGCACAAAGTTCATGCTAACATCGAACCAGGGGCCCTCGGGAATAGGTGGCAGGGTATATAAACCTTCATTAGTAAGAGTTCCCTTAGACCGCTGGCAAATAATACAATTATTTACAAAATGGGTAACATCACTAGACAAGTTAGGCCAATAAAAATCATTAGAAATAAAGGCCATTGTTTTATCCTGACCGAAGTGGCCTTCGTTATGCAATTCCTGAATAATCTGCTGCCTCAAGGAACAATCTGGAATACACAATCTAAAGCGTCAAAATAGATATCCATTTTGTAAAAGAAAGTCATGACCAGTACCTGCAGTGACTTCTTGAAATATCTTCCCAAATGAAGGATCATCAGCACACATGTCAGGGAAAATATCAAAGGCAATGATTTGGGCACTCATGTTGGTAAGAAGTATGGTGCGCCGACTAAGGGCATCAGCAACTCGATTTAGATTCCCGGCCTGATGCTTCAAAGTAAAAGTAAACTCCTGCAGGTAGGCTATCCGTTTGGCATGTCGTGTGCTGAGCTTATGTTGTCCATTGATGTACTTCAAGGCTTCGTGATCAGTGAACAAAATAAACTCCCTTTGCACCAAGTAATGTCGCCAATGTCTTATAGTTTTCAGATGGCATAAAATTCAAGATCATAGGTAAAATAATTCTTCTTGGAACTAGACAATTTTTCACTAAAAAATGCGACTGGCCGTGCAGCCTGACTAAGGACGCCGCTGATTCCCATACCTGATGCATCACAGTTGACTTCAAATACTTGGTTGAAGTCGGGTAGTGCCAATACTGGTGTTGTGGTTATTTTTTGTCTAATCACTTTAAAACTGGCTTCGGCTTCTTCTGTCCACTTGAAGGCATGACTCTTGAGACAATTAGTGATGGGAGTAATCAATGTACTGAAATCTCGAACAAATCTGCGGTAAAAAGATGCAAGACCATGGAAGCTTCTAACATCATGCAGGGACTTTGGAGTAGGCCATTCCAGAATCGCTGCCACTTTGGAAGGATCCGCATGAACACCATCTGATGACACTACAAAACCCAGGAAAGTAACAGAAGGAGCAAAGAAAGCACACTTCTTCTTGTTCACAAACAATTGTTCTGTTCTTAGTAACTCAAAGACAGAATGAAGATGATAAAAATGCAGAGCCCGAGATTGACTGTAAATCAGAATGTCGTCAAAATAAACAACTACAAACTTGCCCTTAAATGGTCTGAGAACCTGGTGCATAAACCTCATAAAGGTGCTGGGGGCGTTGGATAGTCCAAACGACATGACCATCCACTCGTACAAGCCATGTTGCGTCTTGAATGCAGTCTTCCACTCATCACCGGGTTTGATCTTGATCTGATCGTACCCGCTCTTAAGATCGATTTTGGAGAAGATCTTAGAGCCTGCTAACTGATCGAGCATGTCGTCCAACCGAGGAATAGGAAACCGATACTTCATAGTAATTTTATTGATGGCTCGACTGCCAATACACATACGTCACGTGCCGTCCTTCTTTGGCACAAGTAAGGTGGGAACGATGCATGGGCTAATACTCTCATGGATGTAACCTCTCTCCATCAACTTCGTGACCTGTCCCTGCAACAATGCTGATTCTTTAGGACTAAGACGGTATGCTGGCCGGTTGGGTAAACTGGAACCTGGAATTAAATCAATCTGATGCTGGATGTCTCTCATAGGTGGTAATCCCGATGGTAAGTCATCAGGCATAATATCATGAAATTCGGTCAGCAGGTGTTGTATATCCTCTGGAAAATCGACACTGGTTGCTATAGTAGTATCATCACAAGGCATCAAGGCATAAATCAGATATTATTTTTATTTCATCCAGGAAACTGGATATAGATAGTAAATTAATGGTACTAGTTGCTGGAGATGGATTAACACCCTCACGACGGGGTGCCAGCACAATCTTTTATCCCTTGTAACAAAGGGAATAAGTATTCTTTCTTCCGTCATGTATAACACTACGATCATATTGCCAGGGCTTTCCCAACAAAACATGACAGGCATCCATGGATACAACATCACACCAAGCAGTATCAAAATATTTTTTCCAAATGGAAAATGAGACTAGACAACGATTATCTATCGTTACCTCGCTACCCTTGCTTAGCCAGGATAACTTGTATGGTTTTGGGTGGCGGCCTGTCTTCAAGGCCAATTTTTGCACTGCTTCTTCCGATACTATATTCTCGCAACTACCGCCATCAATTATCAATTTGCAGACCTTGTCCGTGACGGTACAAGTGGTGTGGAAAATATTAGTCCGCAACCATTCATCTGATGAATTATCTTTGGGGGACAACAAGGCCTTTCGGATGACCAACGTCTTCTGACCATCGCCATATAGTATATCACCATCATCATAATCATCAAATACTGACGCAGACTCTTCAATATCACCTTCTATTTCCTCGTCAATCAGCAAGTTCTTGCCGGTGTTGCTTGCAGGCTTTCGGCACTCATGGGCTCTGTGTTCGGGCTCGCCACAACGATAGCATTTAATTCCTTAACGGGGATTAGAAATGCCTTGAGGTGATGAACGCTGCTGCCCAGGCGTTTGCTGCTGCTCTCCAGAATGTTGCTGGTTCGGGCGAGAATCCTACGACTGTACAGGGCGATTACCCTGCATCGGCTTCTTGTTTTGCTTCTTTTCCACTATCAAAGCTCGTTGATACGCTTCTGAAACAGACCACAGAGACTGTAAACTAAGGACATCTTGCAGACTCTGACGTAGGCCACCCAAGTAACGCGCCACTAGTTGCTCTTCAGTTTCCGCCAAATCGTTCCGGGCAATCAACTAGTAGAACTCCTCTGTGTACTCATCAACAGTTTGGGAATTCTGCCTCAATAAACGAAGCCGTTGGAAGAGAGTTTGAGTATAGCCATAGGGAAGGAAATGAGCCCTCAGTTTCTTTTTCATTTTACTCCACTCTGTAATCTTAGGTTTGCCTTGTTTTTCCCTGGAGCGTCGCACTTGTTCCCACCAAGCGGATGCGCGCCCCTTTAACCCAATGGCCACCAATTTAACTTTGATCTGCTTAGAGACTTCCTTATAGTCGAAGATCCGCTCCACTTCGTTAAGCCATTCAATGAAGCCATCTGCTTCCAAAGAACCAGCATATTCGGGTAAGTCAACCCGAATTCCATGATCTCCATGATATCTCCCTGCCACGGTGCTCCCTTGACATATGCACGATTGTGGTAAGGATTCTCAAATGTTGATTCTGTCCCATGGTCTGAGATCGCGGGATCCATAGGCGCACGCGCCTCCTCTAAGTGCAGGGTCAATTCTGCAACTTGCCATCGTAGGTCTTCGATCAGAATCTCCCTTACGTCACGTTCACGTGGCGGTGCTTCATCTGCCGAGTTCTATCCTCGGCCACCACGGCCACCTCGACCTCCTCGAGCCATTCTGGTGATTGTGACAGGAAAAACCGCTCTGATACCAAACTGATGCAATGATTGCAAATGAGCTGGAAAAGAAACAGAAACGTTGTGTTTCTGGATTTCAATAACAAACTTTCAAAAACATAATTTGCTGTTGTATTTACAGTCTTGAAATTCAAATAATACTTCACAGACAACTTAAATACAACAGACATGCTCTTTCAAGGAGACATAACTCTACAAAAAGATATAACTCCAAGAAAGAGACACAACCTTTGGGAAAAGACTAAAAAAAACTAAATTTGGAGTTTTGAAAGGGAAAATGGCCTTTGCAGCTGTTTTCCTAGGGAGTTTGCCGACCTATGGTCGGCAGCCTCGTGTGCGACGTCGTGAGGATTCCGAAAAAATATTATGGACGTCGAGGTGACGTTCGTAGCAAAAGTTATGCTCCGTTGAAGTTAATGCTGACGTTCTCCTGTGGCAAAAAATAAAAATATGAATACTGCATGATCCACTGCATTAAAAGTTTGATGCATTTTGTTGATACTTGACTTTCTTGCACTTATTTGTTCCCTCTGGGATTTGGAAGATTATCTCATATTTTGTACGTGGCTAGACTTGGTGGGTGTTACAAAAGATGTTATAACCTAGGTCTCTAGTAGTCTACGAATCAGAAGCGTAACACGTACATTACATCATCCTAAATATGCGCAGTAGAAATGCAGAAGTAACAAAAGAGATTGATCGATAAACCAATATGATAATAACCCAAATGATTAATTATTAGCAACCAAACGAGAGAACCAACAAAACCAATAATAATGGCAGTAGGCAGCGCAATCCAATATCAAAAGAGCGTCAAACAATAGTTGGGTACAAGGGCTAACAAATGGGAGTGTCTTAAATCACGAAGGAATAAACTCGAACCAAACCCTAATTGCTCAAGAAACCTCGAAGAGGAACGTACCAAATCGAGAGTACAAATTGATGATATTGTGTTGATGAATAAGACTAGAGAAGGTGTAGAAGATAAGTTGAGGCGATGGATGGTGGTATTTGAGGCTAAGGGATTTAGAATTAATAGGAATAAGACGGAATATATGTGATGCACATTTAAAGGGGAGGAGCAGGATGTGCCACCAGTGATAGTGGATGGATAAGGTGTTCGTAAATCGTAAAATGAATAAGTTTAAATACCTAGGATCATTTATACAAGATGATGGAGAGATTGACAACGACGTAACACATAGGATTAATGTAGGTTGACAGAAATGGAGAGTCACCTCTTGGGTGTTGTGCGATAGGAAAGTACCTGTAAACCAAGGCAAGGAGAATAATGGGAAAGCTTACTTCCATTCATTAAGGGTTAAACCCTTATATACTACTACTTACAAAAGTACCAAAATATCCTTAGGTAGCTAGTACAATATACTAGCACAATATATCTCATAACACTCCCCCTCAAGTTAGAATATAGATGTTAATCGTGCCCAACTTATTACATAAGAAATCAACACGACCTGCCGCTAATGATTTGGTGAGAATATCGGCAAGTTGGTCACAAGCCTTCACATAGCTCAGCACTATATCACCTTTCTGGATCTTCTCTCGGACAAAGTAACAATCCATCTCAATATGCTTTTTACGCTCATGAAATACTGGATTTGAACCAATATGAACAGCTGACTTACTATCGCACCACAACTGAGCGGGCTTTGGACAAGAATATCCTAACTCATTTAGTAACTGCTGAAGAAAGGAGACATCACTCCTCAAATAGGCTAAGGCACGATACTCAGATTCAACACTAGATCTGGCCACAACAGTCTGTTTCTTGCTCTTCCAGGACGCCAGGTTGCCACCAACAAATACACAATAACCCTTGGTGGATTTCCGATCAAATTGTGAACCGGCCCAATCAGCATCAGAGAACCCCTCTATACGTTGATGACCATGATCAATGTAAAGTAAGCCACGACTAGGGTGCCCCTTAATATACTTAAGAGTATGCATGGCAACATCCAAATGAGGAACTCGGGGATCAAACATTAATTGACTAATCACACAGACAGAGAATGCAATATCGGGGCGAGTGATGACAACGTAGTTTAACCTACCCATTAGCCGCTTGTATTTTTCAAGATCAGCACACACCTCACCATCTTCAGGCGCAAGCTTTGTCCCTGGGAGCATAGGAGTGTCACTAGGCTTTGTACCTATCATGTCAGTGTCCTGAAGCAAATCTAGAGCATACTTGCGCTGAGACAAAAAGATTCCTCGTTTGCAAACGGGCTACCTCAATCCCCAAAAAATATCTTAAGTAGCCAAGATCTTTGGTCTGAAACTGATTCTGAAGAAAAGTCTTTAGAGAGGCAATTCCTGCAGTATCACTCCCAGTAATAACAATGTCATCCACATAAACCACAGGAAGAATACAACCAGTACTGGAGTGGCGAAAGAACATCGAATGGTCTTTGGTAGACCTCCTTAAACCAAAGTTCGAAATCACAGAGCTAAATCTTCCAAACCATGCTCTAGGGGATTACTTCAATCCATATAAGGACTTCTTTTATCGACACACATAGCCAGACTCCCCCTGAGTAATCATCCCGAGAAGTTGCTCCCTATAAACCTCCTCCTACAGATCACCATGAAGAAAGACATTCTTCACATCAAGCTGATGTAAAGGCCACCGAGAAGAAGCAGCAAGGGAAATAAGCAGACGGACAGAGGCCATCTTGGCCATTGGAGAGAAGGTCTCAGAATAGTCCACGCCATACACTTGGGCATAACCCTTGGCCACCAAGAGGGCCTTCAAACGTGCAACAGAACTATCAAAATTCACTTTCAAGACATACACCCACTTAGAACCAATGGTCCGCTTCCCTGGAGGCAGGGGAATAAGGTCCCATGTCTGATTAGCCTCAAGGGCAGCCATCTCCTCATCCGTCGCCATCCAGGGGAAGCAATAGCCTTAGATAAGGATCGAGGAGTAGAAATAGGTTCCAAGGGAAAAACAAAGGCCCGCTGAGAGGACGATACACGAGCATAGGAGATACAAGCAGTTAAGGTTTTGAAAGGCGCGCCTAGGCGCTAGGTGTAAAGACTAGAGCCTTAGACACCCCCAGGCGCAACCCTTTTGAAGAGGGGCGCCTCAGGCTCCCTAGGCGCGCGCCTTGGGGGTTAGGCTCAGGCGCGCCTTTGCGCGTAGGCTCAAGGTTAATATATATAAATTTTTGAAAACCTATAAATTTTTTTGTTAAAACAATTAATGAAATAAATAAAAAGAGGAGAAGAGGAATAGAAATGCCAAAATCAATATATATATCGGTACCACTCTTTCCTTTTTTTTTTTGTTACTGCTCCTTGTCGTCTTCTTCCTTTTTTTTTTCTCAAGATCATCTTCTTTCCTATTTTTACCGTTCATTCGATGAACAGTGTTTTTTACTGTTCGATGAACAGTGTTTTTTTACTGTTTATCGTCTTCTTCCCTCGGTTCATCGTCTTCTTCCTTTTTTTTTTTTTTTTCTTTTCTCAAAATCTTGAACCTAACCTGTAGTGCCACAGGTTGTGAAAGAAATTAGAGTATTTTTGAACAAGTAAGCATTTTAATTTATTAAAAGAAAATATTATTTAGGAATTAGGAATTTAGGAATATGAAACATTTACTTTGAATTTGTTTTTTATTACAGCTTCACAACAAAAGAAGAAATAGGTTAGCTCAAGAACGTTTCAATGATTTAGTGTACGTAAAATATAATAGAGCATTGAGATGTTGATACAATCAGAGAGATACCGTGGATCCAATACTTTTAGACAACATTGAGGAATCCAATGAGTTGTTATTTGGTAGATTTGATAATGATGATGATGATAATGACAATGATTTGGTATTAGAAGATGATTCTTTGACTTGGGGAGCTGTCGCTAGAGCAAGTGGAGCATTGGAACCTCCTTACCATACAAGGAGTAATGTAATTATGATATCAAGTTCTAGAGATGCAAATATAATTAGGAGAGATAAGGGAGCTAATGCTTTGCACGTGGAGGTGGAGGCAGCTGATGATGACATATCCGAGGATGAACAAGATATTAGGATTGATGGTACAGATGTTGAATTGAATGTTGATCTTTTTACACTTCCTGACGAGTGATGGTGAAGATGTTAGGATTTATTTTTGTATGCTGATTAACTACTACGTTATATTTTTATTGTATTATTTTTAAAATTTTAATAGACAATTAGTTACTAATTTTTATATTTTTAATTTTTAATTATTGTTCAATGTTCATATTTATTTTTAGAATATCTTTTTTTTTTTTGCGTCTCGCTTCGATCAGGCGCGCGTCTGCGCCTTGCGTCTTGCGCCTAGGCTCCACGACCCTTGTGCGCCTCAGTGCACCTTGCGCCTTTTAAAACACTGGATCGTATGGCCACATGTATTCAGAAGGTCGCCAAGAAGGTTCTCGGAGAATCCAAATGGGGGCGAGCTGGTCTTAAAGAGGGTTGGTGGTGGGGACCGAGAGTATAAGAAGCTCTGAAGTTAAAGAAAGAGAAGTTTAAGACTTGGCAATTAAGTGGGACAGATGCTGATTGAACGAATTAAGACATGGGCAAAAAGGAGGCTCGTGCAGTGGTGACTGTGGCGAAGATAACGACAGATGACGAACTCTATGTTAGGTTGGGCACGAGGGAAGGAGAAAATGACATATTTAGGTTGGCAAAATTAAGGGATAGACAGCGCTGCGATGTGAACAATGTTAGATGTATAAAGGACGAAAATGGCTCGGTCCTGACAGAAGAGGGAGCTATCAGGTCGCACCAGAGAGAGTACTTTCAAAAGCTCCTTAACAAAGGTGACACGAAGGTGGGAGAGTTACGTGTCGAGGATATGAGCAGAGATAGCGCCATGACGGATGTTCGATGCATTCAGATATCTGAGGTGCAGAGCGTGTTGAAAACTATGGGTTATAAGAATAGTTGGTCCGGATGACGTGTCGATTGAAGTATGGAAGAGTATGGGATAGATTGGAGTGGTGTGGTTGTGTGAGTTGTTTAACAGGATCTTGACGGGAAAGATGCCAGAAGTTTGAAGGAGTACAATTGTACCTCTTTATAAGAATAAGGGAGATCTGCAGATGTGCACTAATTATCGAGGAATTAAACTTATGAGTCAAACTATGAAGTTATGAGAAAAAAATGATCAAGCGGAGATTGCGTAGGGAGACTACAGTGACAGATAATCAGTTTGGGTTCATGTCGGGGTGGTCTACTGTTGAGGCCATCCACCTTATGTGCAACATGCTGACGAAGTTTCGGGTGAAGAGAATAGACCTGCATTTGGTCTTCATCGACCTAGAGAAGGCATACGATTGAGTGCCGAGAGATGTAGTTTGGTGGGTGTTACAGAAGAAGGGAGTGAATAAATAATACATTAATGCCATTAAGGATATGTATGCAGGGACGACAACGTGTGCCAGGACAGTTGGAGGGCTCTTGTGTGACTTTTCAGTTACCGTTGGGGTGCACCAAAGGTTCGCATTGAGTCCATACCTTTTCGTGGTAGTCTTAGACGAGTTCATGAGAGACGTGAGCGAGGACGCACTCTAGTGCATGTT
>JAOWBR010228480.1:0-17278 GCA_028571145.1 Dionaea muscipula
GTGAAGTCAACATTTAATACAACGATAAAAATCCAATGGTTGTCATTGAGATGAAAAAGGAATAAAAGATCCCTTAAATTGGCCTCATTATCTTAACTATAAATAAGCGTATATGTACATATTTTCCTCAAAAACTCTCGTTTTACGTACGTATCTCAAAGGTCCAGTAATTAAAGCAGGTGTACTCTCGTTTATTGTGCTTTTTAAAACTTAAAAAGCGATTTTTTTTTTTCAGTGTGTTAATACAATATATATATATACCTTTCAATTAATTTTAAAATAATTTATTTTAAACTATTAATTATTATTTCAACTAATAGACTTCTGTATAAATGACATTATTTGATATCTATTGCTTATTTTTCTAACTAATGATATTCTTTTTTGCATTAATTTAATATTACTACAATATTTTCGGTGATTTTTACTTTCCTATAATGTATCATTCATCATTTCATCTCCAGTTTGGCCCATGAGGATATGACTAGCTAGTTTTTTGGAATTTGATTTTAATATTACGAGACAGTTAATTTGCAGATCGAGCCAGGTTGTAATTCTATCACGTATTCTTCTTCTTTTCATGAGACATGGAGGTAAGGGACACCAAATTACACCATATATTGATTATCCATTAAAAAAAAACAAAAAAAAGGTTAATTATGATTTTATTTCACCTAGTGGAGTCCCGACCGTGATTACAAGCTTAATTACAATAACTGATAATGTTGATTCGATTACATTATTTCCGTTCAAAAAATTCTGAGAGTTAGTATATAAAAGACCTAGAAATATAATATAATATTTCATTTAACTTTTGTGGCATGCAGTCGATCGATACTTTGCATTGCAGTCCACATAATTTTCCGCGAAAGAAAGAGAGAAGAGAGCAGTAGTTGAAGAAAACCAAGGAAAAAGAAGAGATCAGAACAACTTTTCAAGCAGAATAAACGCAGGAAGAAATAATGAATAATTCAACACTTACTTAAATAGAGGAGCTTATGAAAGAAACCGATGGATGGATAATCAACATTAAAAAAAAAATGAAAAGAAGTTGAAGTCCATGCATTAACATGTTGTGGTAACATAATTCAGCAAAAAGTATTATATTATATATATACATATAAAATTAATTTCAAATAAAAATGTCCTCTTTGAGATTTAAAAGATCAAAAGCTGAGATTAAATAGGTTGATAGTGGATAAATAATGGAACAGTGCAGTTCATTTAAGATTGAATCATAACGTTTGATTTAAATGACAATCATTGATAGATTGTCTTTCACTGCATTAAATACTAACTCTATAACTATCTAGAATTTAATTACAGTCCTTCGTTGTTCCAAATCCAATGGTTATCATTAGGGTGAAAAAAGAAGATCTCTTAAACGGTCTCTCTATATATAAATAATACTAATTCTGTCTTTTTTTTTTTTTTTTAACTCACCCGCAGGCCGCAGTCTTTTGTTTTAAACCCAGATATTGCGACAAGTAAAATTATAGAAATGGAACCAATAATTTTTTACGAAGAAAATAATACTGAATTTGCATAATTCTATTTAATTTTGCTTAAAAATTCACTGCTAATTAATTCCTTTGTTTTTTTTTTTTTAACGAGAAAGCGGGGCATGTGGGCTAGTCTTTGGGAATTGGAGCAGGAACGCCAACACCAATAAAAAAAAAGTGGGAGGAGGGGGAGCGGGCAGGGTGGGGGAAGGGTCAGGTCAAGTCAAGCCAAGCCACTTACCAGTCACAACACGAGGAGCAGAGAGAAGAGTCGGCGTGTCGAGCGGGCGATCTCTGATCGAGGCGTAAATTTCCGTGGGCTCCACCACGCCAGCCAGACCCCAATTCACTCCCATCTCATGACGTGTCCCCTGGCCAACATCCACACAACTACACAAGGAGACGGACAGAAAGTCAGGAACCAGCATGCGCGCATCGTCATCTTATCGATGATGGATCCAAACACTGGGCTTGGGGATTGGGCCAATGGGCTTTCCTTCAAAGCCCAGGCCTGCATAGACTACACTAAATTCGTGTCCGTCCAGCCCAACAAGGCATCATATCGAACCGAACGAACAGGCAACATTTGGACAACCATGAGAAACATGGAACAGACAAGCCAAGGAACAAACAAAAGTAAAGAGTGAGAAGGATACTCACAAGGTGGTTTCTATTCTTGGTAAACCATCGCCCTTGGGTTGGTTGAGTACCGTATCTTCATGCTATGGCGCTTCTGGTTAGGTGACATTTTCTCCTGCAAATAGCTGCCTCTGCTCTGCTGCCACCACACCGTAAGTTATCAAAAGGCCAGTATCCTCAACAAAGCATATGCACAGGTTTGCAAGTACTAGTGCCGTTGTCTTTTTGGAGAAACAGTACTATAACTCTTAACTAGAACTAGTGGAGTATATCCAGCAGCATAAGGAGATTGTAGGGTCCCAAGTAGTTTTGCACAATGGGCAAAGGAATAAAAGAATAAACTTCCTCTCATTGATAACAAAATCTATTTATACAGACATAAAATACATCATGAAACGAACGACCTCATCTGATGGTAGAAAAAACTCAAAAGAAGGATATTAGTAACTCCCCCAAGAGCCGTACCACTAAAAGGATACCGAGAGAGATTACCGAAAATCAGCAGTGTCAATCCAAAGCTTCAGCTATACAGGAAAGATACTAATGTTGAATTAAACTTCTATCCGTAGCCGCCGCAATTCAGCTTGGAATGCAGGGATGGAGCCAAGGGTTCGACGCGCAAGGCTCCTTATATCTTCTCGAGAGCAGTCTCGTGAGATACGAACCATCTCCCATAGGGCACCACCGGCAATCATATCTCTGGCATTTACTTCTGCAACCAAATATAAACTGTGTTTGAGAATGTGTTTCAAAGACAATCTTTTCTTTCTTTCTTTTTTTTTTTTTTTTTTTTTTTTTTTTTGTTGATCATGGAAAACAAGGCCTGTCTTATTAGAATTGCAAGCATATCTGCAACGTGTAATCTCATCCTCGGGATGTTGAGGGGAAGACTTACCATGTTGCGCCAAGTGACAAAGAGCAAGCTCTATATGCCGCCTAATAGGGGAAGCTTCATTGTTAGCATTCTGCACTATCCACGGCAGGGCACCATCCTCAATCAAAAGAGATTTGCCGCGTTTTGTGCCTGCTATAGATCAAAATATTGAACCGAAAAACAAGATGCTATGTATATGAGTAGAACGTTGGAAAACCCGGCTGCCAAGTAAAATTGCTACAAATCTACTGCCAGGAAGTGCTTATTTGGACCGTACCAGGGTCAGCCACAAGTCCACAGATCTATTTACTGTGAAATCTTCATCAGGATGGCCACTTTACAAAAAAAAAATAAACTTTAATGCCCAGTATCATTTTTTTATTTATAATCTACCGGTGGCGGTAGCCATTCTTTGTTTACTTTTTTTCATTATTTATTGGTAGTATACCAGAGAAACTATTGGTGTTTTTTTATAACCACAGGTAACCATTTGTATGAGAAAGCAGTAAGTTCTCCCATCAGGAGAATGAGACATTTGAAGGAGGAACTATGTACATTTGATGGATGACCAGGAGATCTAGATGTTCTGGTTTATTAGCTTTGCAGATGAAAAATACCTTGAGCTGCTGCTCGCGATTCACACTTTGCAAAGTTTGCAATTCCACGTGCAATCTGAGCAAGAACATCAGGGTGTCTGCATCTCACCATCCCAAGCAAGGCCCTGATACCACCCTCAGATTTTAGCTTGGTCTGCAACTTATCTGGCAAATATAGATTTTACCGATGCAACCTCAGTAAACAATTTAGCTGAACGAACGAGAAATCAGCATCAAAATTTCTGAGTGACCAGCATGGACTTTAGAGATCAATAACGGTGCAACCCCGATAGATTAAATCAAATGGGTCACCAAAAGATCTTGGACCAAAGATCAGATTTGGCCAGTAGCTTGGGGTAATCAAATTTCTTCAAGGAAAGTATAATGAACAGCATTAAAAAAACAGCAAGAGCAAGATTAGGCTCATAGGCAACAGACAAACTATTAGATCACCCCCCACAACTATGGAAGCATGAATCTTAGGAATACCAATCAGCTGAAATATGGAAAGCTCAGTAACCAGATCACCCCACTTTTTCCTTGTACTCATGGGATACCTATTCTACCTTATTCTTGTGCTCCCACAGTTAATTCTAATTAGGGGTATAAACGAGCCGAGCCGAGCCGAGTATTTTTATAAACGAGCTAAACTTGTTTAATTATAACGAACTCGAGCTCGAACTTTACGAGCTCGCAGAGACAATGCTGAAACTTGGCTCGATAGTCCAGACAAATACTATATCGAGCTCAAGCTCAAATTTGAATTCAGTTTTTTATTTATTTTTAATTTTTGTTAAATGTGGATAAAATTTTAAATGCATAAGTGATACTATTTACTTATATAAAATTAATAAAAAATTTAAAAACTCGTTAGCTCGTTCGGTTGGTTAGGCTAACGAGCTTTTTTACCGAGCTCGAACTTTTAGAGGTCGAGCTCGTGCTGAACTCAAGCCGAACTTTTCGAGCTTTTTTCGAACCGAATCTCGAACCGAGCTCGAGCTGTATCGTCTCATCTACACCCTTAATTCTAATCTTATTAGAAAAAGCTTTACCAAAGTCAGATGGTCTAATTGATCAAAAAAAGAGTCAGATGGTCTAATACGAGGGATGGAAGTAGATTATAGTTGATACAAGAGCTGCTTTAAGCGTTCCAGTTTGATATTAGGAAGACCAAAACCCCATTTTTTACGTCTCTACATCAAGTGAAATTGGGTTCTTTCTTTATATGCTCCCATTGGGAATCCTAATCCTATTCAGGGGAAACTAACTACTGTGATCCTGCTTTTAATTCCCTCGATGATAAAATCAAAGGAATTCTCCTTACTTCAACTAGAACTAGAAGTGAAGGCAGTCTAGCACGAATAGATTCTTGTGCAAGACTTGCATCACTTAATGATGCTGTCTGAATTGCTAGAAACATGTGAACTGTACAAAATGTAGCATAACTCCACTCATTTTTACCATTTCCACATAGATTAGCAATGGCTCCAGCCACCATACGAAGAGTCCGAGGATCTTCAGCATCTTCTGCAGTCACTGCCAGCAGACTGATTCCCCCTTCAGCAACTACGAGTTCTTGATTGACTTCTGAAAATTCAAGGTGTTGTCAAGAACCATCAAGTAACAAGACACACGAAGCCATAAGCAAGGAACTAAAAAAAAGAAAACAAATATTTTGAAGGACAACTTTTTTATCCAAATATTTACCATTCATTGCAAGATTAGCAATAGCACCAGCTGCCACTCGGCGAACAGTTTCATCCTCGTAGCTCCTAAGAAGCATCAATAACGAACTCAAACCCCCAGCTGCAACAATCTTTTCTTGGTTTGCCTCTGCAAAACACGAGTAACACAAATTGGATGAATGTGGCACACAGCACAAGAAATAAAACTTTCCAAAGGCTATTTGAACATGGGATAAGATCTGCTTTCACAAATACAACTGCAAATAGTAAACATAACAGGAAACCAGATGTTTCCGACTATAAGGCACATTTCCAATACAGGTGCCAGAATTAATTGTGATCGTAAGTACTGCCAGGTTTATACTAACAAGCATAAATGCTCCAGAAAAACAGGTATTCACTCACTGGTGAGACGAGTAAACTCCAACCACAATGCTGTGGGTTCGAGGCTCACCATGGTAGTTACCTGATTAAACAAAAAGGAAAAGGACTTTCACACAAAATAGTGTTGTAACCTTCAGCAGCAAGGTTCGCCACCACTTTTACAGCATGAATCCGCACATTAGCTTCTTGTGACTCAAGCATGGATAAAATCCTCTGCAATCCAACTACAAGATACATAAAAGAATGGAACTAATTCAGTAAGAAAACATGCCAGGCTAATTCCGTATTTCAGTTTGGAGAGGATCAGTTACACATACTTCACCATTACCTTGTTCAAAAAGTGAATTAAATGAAGACTTATGTCCATTCTCCATGTCCCTAAGATGTGAATGTCTACCTTGTGCCACAAGAGAATGACCATTTGAAAATCCATTTCCTGATCCAACCTTGTCAAGGTACCTTCGCATCTAATTGAAAAAAGAAAAGGACCTTAAAGTCAGGGAGAGTAACAATCAGAAGTACTGACTGAATGCCATCAGCATTGAAAAAAACATGAACTAATGAGCGTCCTTGGAGATCTGCCACGGAAAAGCAACAAAAAGATCTCAGAGGATGTCCACACTGCTCAACTACTTTTCTTGTTGATGGTAAAGCCTAACACTCTTTCACATTTTAAGATCGGAATTATTTTCTTCAGAAGGACAACTATGTTCAAAGAATCAAATAGCTTAATGAGAATAGCCTTTGAGAAAATATATAATACCTGATCGGCTTCAAAAGTCAACTGCAACAATTGACCTTGTAGCATTGAAACTTCCTCCTGAAGTTTCCTCTTCTCATTAGTTTCAACTTCCAGCAATTTGTGCAGCTGTAAGAGCTCTGCATTTCCATCTGCCTAAAACTCAAGCATTATCTTCTTTATAAATCCCCCCTTAAAAAAGAAATTAAATGGATATACTGCAGTTGAGATAGCATACCGCAGAAGTCAACATCGCGATTTGACCTTTTAAATTGTTGACCTCCTCTTCAGCTGCTTTTCTTAAGATTATTTCATTTTGAAGCAGCTCTTCAACCTTGGCAAGATCTTCAGAATCATACCTATTCTTTGTCTGAGTGCCAGAAGACAGAAGAACGCCACCCAAAAAAGGAGGAAAACACTACTCAAGACATGGGTAACCATTCAGCAATTTCTTTTAAATTCTTAATATGTACCATCAGAGGAAAAATCCAATTAGCACATGGGCCAAACATAACACAGTAATGGTTGGACAAAAGATCTGGCACCATCAGTTTCAGTTGGAGTTTATTCATCTTGCCTATGCATATAGATATCTATAGAGTTTGTAGATGAGAAGGGCACTAATTAAAGGGTAAGGGTATAGGACACTCAAATCTATATAAGAACCAAATTCATGGCCGTTCATTACTCACATTCAACTGTAATATATGATCAAGATATGGAAGATAATCAAAATTGTTACAGGAATACCCAGACCTGACAACCTTGGGTGTCTGAGTAACATTTCTGGGTACCTTAGTAATGAGCATGCTCATACTCATAGTATCATGTAGACCATCCCTAATTACAAATGCCATTATGATTTATATCATTCTCAGTACAAAATGTATCTTCTGTATAAAGAGTTAACAGAGACCAAATGTACCTTCTTGACAAAATGCTTCTGTAGATGTTATGTGTGAATGTTCTACACAATTCAATTTAGACAAAAGAGGTATTTTTTTGATAAGTAAAAGAGGTATTTCAGTGCCTCAAGGTTGTACATTCTGTGGCTCACACTATGAAACCGTTTATCATCTAGTTTGTGAAGGTACCTTAGTAAGGCAGCGATGTATATATGTGTAGATGAAGGTTGGTTTGAGCTATATATGCATATATGAAGGTTGCTTAATAGTAATGGAAAAGCTGGAATTAAAGTCTATACACAAGATACAAAAACAAATGTGCTTAAATACGGAGCAGGCCAGATGTTAACCATTGTTTTAGGAGAGAAAAATTTGCCAGTTCAAGCTTTAAAAGCAGATATTGTTCCACCAAGGCAAATATATTGCCTTATTATTGACATTGTGCGTTTGCTTACGAAGTTTGATTGTCTAGAAGTATATCATTGTTGTAGGAAGCTAATCAATTTGCCAACAATTTGGCAAATTGTGGAAAATTACTATCTTGTATTTAGTGTTTGGATACTTTAAATGATAATAGATTACAAATATTATTACGACAAGATTGATTAGACTATTCATTCCCTACACTTTGAGAGTTTACCATTTATTCATTCCTTTAGCGAGGCAAGAAAAGACATACCTCCAGGCTACATGAGCCACCAGCAAAACCATTGTTGTGATGCTTCTGCTGATTAATCATCCACTTCTCTTCAAGCTTTTTGATAGCATCCAAATATTCCATTTGGCATTTTGTCTGTTCTTTCTGTCGAAGAAGGGGTGGGACAATCCATAGTTGAGTTACGAAATATACTACAAACTAGAAGAGAGATATTCAACGAACCAAAAATCACAATCTCCATGAATACTGTATTCAAGCACATAACACGCTATATTTGGAAATGGAGGAAGTTGCGTATATTAGTTTTAAGTGATTGTAACAAACCTCCAATTCAGTAGTGAATTTCCTTTCAACTTCAGAGATGTGATTTTGAGAATCTAACTCTACTCTTTTGATTTCATCATCAAATGCTTTCTGTCGTCTTTCATTTTCAGCAATGACTTTATCCAGTTGTATTTCAAGCCTCCTAGACAAACTTTTGTAATCAAATTCTTCTTTTATTTTCAACATGTTCTCCACCTTCATGGCCTGCAAGAATAAAATTACTCCAAACTGTCATGGAAAGCAAAAAAGTACCTGAAAACAACATATGCAACAACGATGTTCTTTTTGCATAAAATTGCAACCGAGCCTCACCCTCTGTCCAAACAATATAGTACTAACAGTCTCCCCCCGATGTCTGGGAGAGGGACCAATAGTCACGATCAGTGAAGTTCTTGCAGTGCCTGCAATATCAGATAGCGAAGGGTCAATTTTCAGACAAAACTCCCACTAACTGCTGCAGCTATGAAGGGTTTGTGCTCTTACAAACAAATAACAGGACACAAAGAGGAAAAAAGGTTGCCAAAGGTTCTGTGAAATCCAACACAACAGGTAGCAGACCATAGTATCATGTATAAACTAACTCTAGTTAAAAAAAGGTCAAGTATAAACTAACTCTGTAGTAAGACAAATTACTAGATAACCAACAAACTTGGAAGTCTACTACTGTTGTCAAATCATTTGTACAAAATAGAAAACCAGTTTGAACAGGTATTTTCTAGATTTTATCAACAAGGAGAAACCAGCAACACAGCATAGTGAAAATTGGCTTAAAATTGGTTGTGGAGAGATGAAAATAGTTTCAATTATAAAGATAAAATTTCAATGATTCATTAACCTAGTACTTCAACCAGTTCACATGAAAAGTCGAATTCAAATAACCAGTTCAAAGATGTGTGCTGGTTTTTCAAAATAGATTCATCTCACCTCCAAACGAATCCTTAAGCAACCTTGTAAGCTTAGAATCACGTACTGGCACATGAGGACTATTCTCTGCCAATGCATTTATGCATTTTCCCAGTGCACTAAGGGAAAGATTGATTGATTTAGCTTCTTCCAAGGTCTGGCCCTCGCTTCCTGCCACAGTCACAAGCAGGCAGTGTTTACTCCAGAGGGGGATGCTTGCAATTAGTGATTTTCCAGAAAAAACCCGAAAAGGCAGACTTCTATAGCCAGCATACTGTAATCAGAAATAAAACCATGCACCATTCACTCAAACGTCTAGAGGCGTTTTCATTACTGGAATAATTGGAAATTGTAATTCAATCGCTTGGTTCTATTTCATTAGTGTATTTTAGTGACTAATATTTTCATTTTTCCTTTTGAAACTTTCCCAAAACTGGCCAGTTCATTTTTCTTTCAGTATTCTTTCTTTTCTCAGATTATCCATGTACCCACTTTAAATTTTACCTCTATCACTTTCCTTTGGACTCTGCATTAAGTTGATCAACATCTTATATATGCCTTTTGTATGAAAATGTATAAGACCAAGAAGCATATTGCTTCCCCTCCAGCAGATATTTACAATGACCACTAATGATAAATTGATTTCAAAATGGTGAAACAATACAAGGACTAACAATTCAGTAATCTACTCAAAAGCTTCATCTGATTCCATTAATTTAAATAGTCATTCAATTTCAAAAAGCTGGACACTTCACTTTGACAAGCAAAATAAGGCTTTATCTAGTCTCAAGAATTATTTCATTACTTCAAACAGTTTGTCAATGATTATTCACTGTGCCAAATTGGTTGAAAGTGTACAAATATACGTTAAATTTGGGTAGATGGAAAAAAACATGACAAGTGATCAAAATTTCAAATCCCTACTCCCCCACTCCCCAGTGGTGGAAAGAGAAAAAAGAAAAGGAAGCAGCCTCGCAACAACGTAAAGCTCCTGTGGAGGACCAGCAACAAAATCAAAAAAATACTTGAGACTTCAGTACACAGAAAGTACAAGGAAAATTTGAGCTGTAATATTTTTGTTCTTTTGCAGTGAAGGAAATTGCAGCTTTTAGTATCAAAATTATAATCTATTAAACAGTGTCTCACTGTTTTGATAAGTCACTTATTTTCATCCTCACGAGGCCAGCATTGCAATATTCCACAAAAATCTAGGGGATATCAAAGGATAGAGAGACACATGCATAGAGATGTATAAGAGTTTGTAACATGCAGCACAGGACAGAATAAGCTCTTCTGGAAGTTAGGAATAGAGAGCAGCAGAGCAGCCAAAGACAGTAGAACATTTCGGACCAAGTCAGTCACACCCCAAACCCGAAAGGGGCATGACCGGCACATGGATCACAATCCACCTCAGTCTTTATAATTAAGTCTGAAAAATGATCCTATTAAAGAATATAAAATTTCAGATTCATGGATAGTAATCCAAAAATAAGGCATCCCAAAACCAGTCAACAACTCTACGGTGAAATAACAGGAACAAAAATATTATAAAGAAACTAAAATATTTAGGGTCGGGTTTCCAAGGTCTGCTTATGTCTGCGGCCTTTATTGATTGTGTTTTTATGCATTAACATACATTGTTATTTATTATCATATGTTGGTTATATATATATTGTCATATGTTATTATATTTAGCTCAAACATAATCTTCTAATTAGGTTAGGGCAATGCGTATTAAGTAGTCTAACATATTTAGCTCAAACTTTACTTGTCGGATCTTGTGTGTGTATGTGTTACGGATACGTGTGGTCGATCCCACCTAGTAGGAAATGATCGTGATAATGATGATGATGAACCAAAGTAGAACAAGAAGTTCTAATATTCACCAGACTTGTGAACACGTTCTGAACCAGCAAGATCTACCACAACCAGCTTGCCTTTTCGCACAAGAGGTGGGTCACGGCTCTGAACCAAGTGATTGTGATTATCATCTTCACCTGAAAATGCTTCTCCACCCATGACCGATCGCGTGACTTGCACCTGTAAAAGAGAAGTGAGCAGGTGCAGATTTCATGCAGCTTCTGATTTGAGCAAAACAGAAAAAAAACAAAAAGCTTGCTTGTTCACCATTAAGATAGCATGACTTCGAGAAGATTCAGTATTCAACTTTGTATTGGCAGCAAAACGATGAGCTTCTCCCAATCGTAGCAGCTCCCAAAAACTTGATTGGTCCCTTATCTCCCAAACAGTAGCCCCAGGAAGTGAAACTTCTCCGGTTTTAGGATCTTCCACGATAGGAATATTGTCATTAGCGGGATTTAGGAGATCTTGGATGGTCTCCATATAAAGCTGAAAGTCATTTGAAGAGTTAGTGACTTGGCGAAAGCAAATAGAAGCAAGCACCCAAAAAAAGGATAAAGTTGAACAGTTGAACAGGATAAAGCCGCAACATGGATACTTAAGCTACTCATAAGGAGCAAGAGTTGTATAGAGGAGGTTGAACATATTAACTGGAAAGTATTGATTGTAGGTAATAGAAGCCTTTCTCTGTTTCCTTCTTTTTGTTTCTTTCGAAAAATCTTTGTGGGTCCAACTTCAACCCCCTTAAAGTAAACTCATTGAGTGTATTTTTACACTATTATCTATCTGATAAGGTCACGTTACCTGTAAATATGATACAGACACAAAATCAGTCTCAGGGGAAATGTTGGCTAGAATATCCTCCATCGACCGCACCATGATCCCACGATGAGAACTGTCTTCATCTCCCAACTGGCCAAGAGTATATGTTTTCCCTGTTCCAGTTTGACCGTATGCCATCACAGTTCCGTTGTAACCATCCAGCACACTCTACAAAAAGGAGGAACATGAGCTTTTCTTTTAAGAAGCTACATGTGGCAAGACTCAAGAGGGTCAAAAAGTACTTTAAAAAAATGAATGAACAAGGTTAGAGAAAGCTCTTTTCACTGAAAAGGGGGATAAAAACAATTTGTACAAAAAGTTGAACAAAGAAATCGAAATTTAAAAAGTAATTTAATACTTGGACATGTAATGGAGTATCAAGTAAAGAAAACATATTGTCAAGATCACCAAGAAATGCTTGTGTTGCAAATAAAACCATTGACAAGAAATACAACTGCAACAGTTCCAATAAAGAGTAGCCAAAGCACATGAATGAAAAAAGGTTTAAACCTTTTCAAAAGTTAGAAATAGTACAAACCAGACTATTAAGCAAGGAAACCCAACAGACCTCAACAACCGGCTTTGCAACAACTTCGTAGACACGCTTCTGTGATGCAAAATCAGTGAGCACTTCATCAAACTCATAAGTATCTGAATCCCAGTTGTTCTTTCGAAGTCTCAGCCGCTTAAGCTACACGAAGAATGACAAAGCAAGGTGGTGGTCAACTAGAGAAGCTGTTAAAAATCATCATTCTCTATTGAACAATCTACAACTGGAAAAGGAACTAAAATCTGGAATAATTTTTTTTTTTAAATTCCAAGTCAAACAAAGGCTCGAAATTACTTTTATGAGCATAAAATGAAATAAGAAATTCAAAAAAAAAAAAAAAAACCTCTGGTTCTGGCTCCACACAGTCGGCATAATCTGCATCAGTCATCAACTCCTCAGCATTCCGAGGTCTCAGTCTTACAGCCACACGAACTCTACCTGGAAACAGTTAAGTTGCACAGATCATGGATTGAATTTTGCCAAAAAAAAAAAAAGAGAGAGAGAGATAAGAAACGGCGTGCAAAATTTGATATTTCCAAATAATGTATAACAATTTCAAGAAAATATGTATAGATCAATGTAAGTAAAAAGAAAAGTTATGCTAATGCTGGGAAATTCACAATACTCTGCAAAGTTTGTTATTTTATCTTTCAGAAAATGTAGTTCAGATTATGCATTTTACATCAATTTCTTCCCATGGTATAAGTAACATAACCTTTCCAGAATATTTGACAGGCTTGGAGTAGGATAGGTCCATAGGATAAGGGTGAGCAAAGTGATGCGCCATTCAAATACAAATTGCTTCAGCTAAGGCATCACATTATTAGAAGAACCCACATTGGAATCTCGACAATTGGACAAACAAGTCAGAATAACAACTATACAAATCAATTAGGCAACCTCAGCAATTTAACAGCACCGATATTCATATACTCATGTCTAAAACTCATAGCCAAATTACTAAATAGGGAACAATTACCACCATATCATTAGCCAAAAGTTGATCGACTGAATTTAGCAACTCTATGAGAGGCTGCACAACTTGTTATTCATATCACAAAAGCTAAAAAATAACCAACAACAATAACTCCAACAATAGGTGGAATCGATCACATGTATCCGTTAGGGGTACATTCACAGAGATTCATTAAGGTATGTTACATCAAATTATTCCTTATAATCCTTCAAGGTCTTTCTTCGGTTGCATCGCATCCATTATTTTTGCATCTTCTTACCGGTGCATCACAAGACCTATGTTTCACATGTTCATACTACCTTAAACATTATCATCTTATATATCTTCTATTGATGGTACTCCAAACCATGTCTCATATAGGATTGGTTCTTATCATATCTTTTACTTCAAAGTGTATCCACACATCCATCGCAATATTTTCATCTTCACTGCTCCTATGTTCTGTATGTGATGTCACTTAACTGTCCAACACTCTACTCCACACATTGCGAGTCAAATAGTTGTGCAATAAAATATTAAATATCCATTTTAGCTTGACGGGTAAAAACAAAAAATGAAAGCCAAATTAATTAAGGGACCATAATCAGTTTTGTGTAAAGAAGACATATCTTAGGGTGGCTGTGAAAGACAATCGTACATAGTTGACCGAGGATCCTGCTCCTTTTCACATCAAGCCAAATTTAAAAGGATGTTCCACAATGCGTAAACACTCCCCGGTTAATGAGGAGATACAGTGGTGTGCGCATATATACGCAGTAGTCTTACCCTTACGTTTCTGTAAAGAGGTTGTGTCCGATTGTCAAGTAGTAAAAATCACCGGACCAACTGCACAAGCACTCCTCTCACCAGCTTCTGACTACAGCCACCAACAAGAACCAAGCAGCAGAACCATAACCATTAAAAGAGATTTCATCACTCTAAATCGCTTTTTGAAAGTGATAGCTTGAACCCAATGATCCCACTGTTAGCAAATTCGCGTATTTTAAAATTCCCGTGTTATATGTGCATATGATACACGTATAATACGTGTATTTTATATAAAATTATATACTAATTCAATCTACTCGTATTTTAATACCGGTATTATTCCCGAATTTGCTAACTAAGATCCCACAATTGTTTTCCGGTTTTCCCCAAACCATCAAATGAATCTGCCCAGCCACAAATGCTGCGGCATTTAGCATTTGCTTCTCAATGCGCAATGTTTACTACCAGCTACTCCACCAGTCTAAATTGTAGCCTTTTTTCACACCATCGTTCACTACCACGACCGCTACACGTAGCTTACTCTCGTCTCTCGACAAATCACTCAAAAAAAATGACTTGAATCGGCAGTCCAACAAGCCATAGGTGCCAAAGAGAAACATCGAACTCCACAAAATCAACGACACCGCTGACTGGACTACAATGCCACTCAACCACAAGCAATTAACTAACAAGAAACGGAAGATTCATTCAGATATCGCAAAAACGAGGAATCAAAAGCAGTAGCAGTAGGAAAAAAAACTGATCGAGAGGGACAAGACGACAATGACGAAGCACAGAGAGAAACGACTCACCGTCGACCTCATCTTTAGCAGCTCCAGGGAGAGAGTTGCTGCGGCGAACAGTCGGATGATGCTTCGATTTGAGGGAGGAGGACTTCAAGTTCGAGGTCCGCTCGGGCTTGAACGATCCGCGATTGCTTCCGCCACCGCCATTGGTCCGGTAACCGCCTCCACCACCAGCACCGCCGCCAGCAGCCGCAGAGGAAGAAGAAGCCATCTATCAGTGTCCTTCGACTACCTGTGGAGCATTGAATCAGAACCGTAGTTCGGTTTGGGGACTAGAAAAGAGGAGACAAGAAGAAAAAGAAACTATCAATGAACTGAATTTGACACTAAACACTACTCATAGAGAGGGGAATTTTCGATTACATTCTCGCTGAAATTCATGGTTACTGTTTTGAGCTTTTTTTATAAAAAAATGAAATTTATTATATTATTTAAGAAAATGGAAAGGGGAACAGTACAGTCAGCGTGTCAACAGTAACAAGTCAAGAAAGAGTTTAGTGGTGATAGTGCGGTGGTGGTGGTGGTGGTGGGGTACCACTTACTAGTGGGCCAGTGAGTGACTCTCGTTGAGAGAGGAGTTTAATAATAAAAAAAAAAACAAATAAATAAATAGATAAATCATTACCTTATCGTACGCTCGAAGTTTCATGATCAAATAATAAGAGGAGCTTTATACTTTTATACCCAGCACACTTTTTAATTAAATATAGCATATTTATTTTTAAATTTTAAAAATAAAATAAATTATAAAATTGACATTTCTCGATATATAGTCAAAAAAATATTTCATTTATTTATGTTTTTAACTTTTGTAAAATTTACTATTTCATGTTTTTTTTGTATTCGGCAATTAGAGGAATAATATTCGACGATATTTTTCTATATCAGACTACATTCTTAAAGGTACTTACTTAACTGTTCAGGTTTGTAAGTTAAATTTTTGTATACATTTTAGTGAATAACTGTATGGAAAAAAATGGATAAAATTACATTAAAAAATCGAAAACCGAACACTGGAGCCGATGGTAGGAGGGGGACCGGCCGCGACGGCCGACCGGGCGGTAGAGCAGGGGGTGTGGGCGACCAGGCACCGGAGCAGGGGGTGCACCGAGCGGTGGAGCAGGGAATGGTACGGAGCGGGGGGACCGGGTGGCGAAGCAGATGGGTGCCGAAATTTATTTTTAAAGGTATAAATTTAGAAATTAGTTTTCGTTTATTTAGTTAAAAAAGATTAACAATATTGATTTATTATATATCTAATCATAACAAAAAAAAATATGTATATTTTTCATTAATTTGTAAATATTATTGATTTATTTACATGTCATTCGAGTACAAATGTCACGTAGCGACAGACACATTGGCCCGCACGAGGAGTTCGATGAGTCAGCACTAAAGTACAGTGGCCGACTGAGAGTTCGTAGACCCGTCATGGGGTCTGCACGAGTGAAGAATAATACACGGCGCACCATAAGAGCCGAGGAGTCAGATGTCCATCCACAACTAGTTCATCCACAATCGTTCCATCCACAGCCGCCGAGTGAGGAGAGTTTTGCACCAACTATTCTTCCTCGAGTTCCAGACGAGTTTGAAATGATTAAAGCTGAGCGGCAGATTGACACGTATACTTGCAACGCTTTTTGTTCTGAAGAGTCATCTAGCAACAAGAAATCGAGCGTGAGAGGGAAGGGGTCGATGATGAGTGGTCTTCAGGCTTTTTAGGGCGGTCAGCAGTGCATTTTAAACGTGTCTTCCTGTGCTGATATTATCCGGATCATCAATTTTCAACTGTTGTAGAATCTACTTCGACTTCATCTTACTGCTACTCATCTATGCCGCATTTGTCAACTTCTAGTTGCTTAACTTTGCAGCCAATGTATGTCATTGGTTGTAAACACTTACTGAATGATTATGCCAACCTTTTCCGCCTTTACTATCATCGTCCACGTCCCATCCTTCTGTTCCACTCCTACGATCCCAAACGAACATCGATTATTTTTTTATACCAGTGGAGCGTCGTCGGTCTTCCTTAATGGTCCTGGTATATCTATAAGAACCTCTCCTCTCATATCCAAAGTATACTCGACCTTTTCCTCGTCCAAACCATGATTTCTTGCCATGTTCGATCGTAAACTGTATTTTGTGTTCTACCCCACTTGTTTTCACTCATTGTTTCATTTCCACAAGAGTCTGAAATATCTCATCCGTCTGAAAATAATGGTTCATATCTGAATAATTTTCATCAAGTCCTATACGCCTTCAGTTGGGAAATACTAGTCATGTATAAAACAAACAATTATTAATACTG
>JAOWBR010228590.1:0-27157 GCA_028571145.1 Dionaea muscipula
GTAAAATTAATTTCCCTTTAATGTGTAAATTTTTAAATTTCTTTGTATTATTTTTTAAATCGATAATAAAATTCTGATTCATTTTTTTCCTATACTTTTTTATTTAATTTACAAAAATAAAACCGTCGAAAACCATCCGGAACCGGAATCGGAACCGAAACCGAAACCGTGAACCGAACCGGAACCGCCCCGGAACCGACGGTTCCATTATGAATCGGCCCGAAACCGTCCGTACATGAAACCGAAACCGATCCAAAACAGACGGTTTTGAAACCGGAACCGACGGTTCTGGAATCGTGGTCTGGGCTATCAATAATTAGTAACCAATCAGATCAAATCCTTCTCGATTTTATTTTTTGACGATATCTCACACACACGCTTTTAAGTTAAAAGCATGCTCTTCGGAGCTTGTGTCATAACATATTGAGATCAAAATTTTATAGTAATAGTCATGAAATTTCCACTAGGCACAAAAGGGAGAAAATAGAAAGACAATCAAAATAAATTTTCACAGCCTGACAAACCAGCTCTACGAAGACCATGAGACAGACTCCAAAAAATCTGAATTCAATCACTGGGTTAATGTTATCTCACTTTCCCCAGGTGGGTTAGAATCCTACTGATCAAGACTTCTTTCTTTCCAGAAACCTGTAGACCGTGTGCTGTCAGGTAGTTCTTCAATTCTGGCACTGTCAAATCTTTTAACTGCAAGTAGTCAATTGGTAAAAGTATCAACTCAAGAAAACAAGAAGTCAAATGGACAACCAAGAGCAGATAGGAAATCCACAATTTGGATCAGATTAGGCACTGGGAAGTGGGGAAGGCAAATTTCTCTCATAACACAATAGCCGACGAACAACTCACCTTGCCATTGACAGCGAGATCTTGCCAGTCATATTTGGCGCTTTCCCTAGCTGCGTCATCAGTGCTCGCTTTACGCTTTCTTGAAGCTTCGTTAACATGGTCGTCTTCTTTGTCATAGCTATCCCCAAAAACTGATAGCTTGAACTCTTCCAGTGCATTAACAACTCCAGGCCTGTGATCAATGTAACAGCAGATGCAGCCAGGCATTTACCCCATCATTACCTTCTAGCAACTTCTAACCATATGGAGGCTGAGTACATTTGTGTAGTATAAATAAAGCAAATGATAACAAACAAATCCTTCGTTTCTGAGAATGACAGGATATAAAATGACATTCAAGCAGAAATGAAAAAAGTACGTTTGTCTTCTTTGGTTCGGTCTGGTGCTCATTCCAAACAAAGGACTGCAAAAATAGGAGTGGGGAAGGGGAGCAAGAGGTGCTGGTTGCTTTTATTGGCGAGGCTAGAGTTTGGCTTTTGGTGCCGGGAAGCAGAAAGTAGTGGGATATAATCATGATGATGATAATGTTTCGAGGTGATCAAAACCGAGCCGATCCACCCAGCCCGGTCCGCCCAACCCTATTATTTTAGGGTTTGGACAGAGATTTAAACCCAATATTATGGGTATGAACAATATTTTAGGCCCAATAATGATATTATGGGTCTGAACAAGATTTTAGATCCGTTTATATAAATAGGCTAGATATGAGCAGTGCATTTTTAAGCCCAGTCCGACCCGAAATATTTTTTTTTATAATAATACATTATGAATTTTTAAGCCCAACCCGCCCTATCTTGGTCCAACAAACCAATTATTTTACGGCTTGAGCAAAGATTTAGATACGATATTATGGGTTTGGACAAAATTTTAGGCCCGATATTTATGGGCCTGAACAAGATTTTAGACTTGTTTATATAAATAGGCTGGATATGTAGTGTATTTTTAAGCCCGGTCCAACCCAAAATATTTGTTTTATAATAATACATTATGAATTTATAGGCTTATAATTATATAAAGTTCACCTTCTCTTAGGCTAATTTGATGGTTTCTTTCAATAATATCCTTATTTTTTTTATTAGTGTTCAGTTTTTTTATTATGCCAAAAAAAATATTCGTTAATCTAAATTAAAATCCCTAAACCCAAATTTTCTCTCTCTCTCTCTCGCTCTTGGCCGCCAAATTCTCTCAACATCTGTCTCCCTTTGGTACTCACGACCGATCAGAGGCAAGCCGCGACGACGATTGTGCAAGCGAGGGGAACGACAACAACAAGCCATTGGGTGGATGTTGTTTTTGAATGTTATAGCCATTGTTGTTTTTGAATGACTTTATATTTGTTTTCATAATTTTTAATTTGGAATTTTATTAAGTCCATGAGCTACCTGGTAATCCTAATGGGATGAGCTTGAACACGAGTATAGACACATGGGCTTAGGCCCGGCCTAGCCAGTTTTGTGAAATGGGCATGGAATTAGGGCGAAGTCCGGCCCGAGCCCACCCATGATCAGCTCTAATGATGATGAACTAGGGGACGACCGAAAAAAACTTGGGATGAAGTGATTAGAATTGACCTTAAAATGCCGTAACTTACCGTGGACGATGCCCAATATTGTATTGATTGGAAGATACGAATACATCGACCGACTCTACCTAATAGGATATGACGAGGACGACGACGACGATAAAGTATAAAGTAGTGCAAGACACAGCTTGGAGGTGTGCCCCTATGGAGTCAGTATCATTGGCATGAGTGATTTCATGAATATTCATAAAAGGAGCAGACCCAGAGCTTCATTTAGGAGGATGACACATGGGTGAAGGTGAAGTCACTGACTGCAAATAGTTGTTTGATTGTGGAAGTCGAAGGACATCATGAGGTGTATCAGGTGGAGCAACTTTCGGAGCTCATGGGAGATGAATGAATTGCTATGATTGTGAAATAGGTTAAGGCTCTGTTCTCTTCAAATTGTCTTAAAATAGTATTGTGTGGTCGACCACGAGAGAGAGTTTCCGTAGCTTAAGCAAAAACTATAGACAAAAAAAGGCGAACAACACGGTGGTCGCATAGTCATATTACCTAGCCATGCCTTGCTCATCAGGAAGTGTCTCATCTCTGACATCTGGCATTTCATCCTCCTCTAGAGCCAATGCCTGAAGTGCTGAATAATGTCTCTGCAAGGCTGGAAAAAAGAGAGCATGTTAGCTCAGCAGGTTGAATCTATATTACAATGTATGAATTGGTTTGAATTTTTTCTCACTTTCTCATCAATTATAACTCTCTTACATATAATTTTACACATTTTTCACTCTTGGATCAAAATACATCAACGGTTCATATTAATTCTTTCTCCTTCACCTTCTCCTCCTCCTCTCTCCCCCCCTCCATTCCCCACTCTCTTTCACATCGTATAATATTACACAACCAAATATTTATTTTTCTTCCATATCTCACTATACAATTTATAAAATATAAAAACATTATGATTAAAATTCATAATTTTTTACAATGATTAAAATGAGTCTAAAACTACTGATATAATTTTTATTCATTTTTTTTATTAAAAAAAATTATATAAAGCGCATGACATGACACGTGCATGAATACGACACAGACAAGAATAATTTTTGTGAGATTGAATAAGACTGTAAGAATATTCATCGTGCTAACGGCACGGTCAATCTCTAGTATGACGACATGGATTGTTTGGCACAATTCTATTCAATTGGTGGTCATGATCTCTGTTCACTCATATGACACGAGCAGAAGCTCGTGCTTGAAAGATCCCTTGAAACTTTTTCAGGACTTCCCTACTCTTGAGATCATTTTCTATTGCTCCACATCTGTTTACACATGCACCAGATCATCTCCTTTTAAATACCCAGCAAACTTAATCGTGTATAGCTAGCTCATTTTAGCTTCTGATGTAGCAACGGAAATTCCAACTCACAGAACATCCTCATTCTGAAGAATCTGAACTGTTCCTATCCTTCACGTGCTTAGAAATCCAGCTCAACTTGTTCACAAATGTTTTGAACAGGTTGTGCGCAACTATAACGACCCGGCCACTTCCCACTTGGTGGGGTTGATTATATGTATTCGTAGGATACATGCATACAGGATCCGACAATATTAGCACGTTGGTTGTCGGTTACCTAACACGCACTGCTCTAACCACATCAAAAGACGAGGTTTGAGCTAAAAATAATAAGACAAAAATAGTCATATAATAATAATAAACAATATAACAATGTGTATAACAAATATATATGTACAACTAGTCTGTTCCAAACACATTGTTAGCCGAATGACCACCCTGTTATATCTTTAAGCTTCCTGCTTCCCTGATAATTTTATAACAAGAAAAGCTCGTAACTTGCTCCAATTCATCTAAACTGATTTGATCCTACATGGAATATCTAGCATCATTGAGAAGTATATATGAACTGTTGGGCATTCGATTTGTCCTAGAGTTATTACCAACTTACATAGGGATATGATAGCGCAAAGAATTTATGCTTAAGAAGTGAACTCAACAAGGATGCATGAAACCTATTAAGTATTAACCAGAATGTAGAAATTACCAGGATTGGAAAATTGACACACTGAGAAATCTTTCAAGTCAATCCGTTTCATTATGGCCGAGGCTTTTCTGATTTGATCCTCCGAAGCATAAGGCATTGTCAAGCTTGTATCCATATGAGCCTGAAAAAAAAATTCACAAACTTAGAATGGATCACTTTACAGCTTCACTAGATTTCATAAAATAGGTTAAAATCTGTTAAGGTTATCACACCTCTTCAATATCTCTTATATCATCAGAATACGGAAGGCGTATCATGTGCATCCCTGGGGGCTCAATTTGACCACTCGAGGTGACAATCTCATCCTGCATTAAGCACGGAAAACATCACTACATAGACTAATCTGGCAGTGATTGATCATGCAATACTACTAAAATGTCATCATGTCTTGAGGAAAACCCTAAGGCATCGTTTGATTCGGGGATAAGATGTCGGATTACACTATTAATCCGCTCCGTATAATTAAAGTGTGTGTTTGATTGACTTTTATTACATTGGATTATTAATCCTCCCATCTCTCTTATCCTACAAAATCATTGGATAAATAATATCATCCTTTCTTAGGTATTAGTTATCCCACCTAACAAAATAACTCATTTTACCCTTGTTTCATAACTCATTTAATTTTTTTGTTTAGTTGAATTATAGGTGTAGGTTATGAATTGTTACTTTAGTTCTATATAGGGGTATTTTTGTCCAAAAAAATATAATCACACGTTTAATCCAAGATAATCAAATAACTTCTTGATTGGATTAATATTGAAACATTTAATCATTTCCTTCACAATCTCTCTTCTTATCCGGAGTATTATCTATCCAATCCAATTTAATCCTGCAATCAAACATGGCCTAAGGGAAATGTCTCTATGGGCATCCATGATGTAACTTGATAGTCTAACAAAATACTACAGTAGTTGCTGGATTCCCAAACATAATTTGGTCAAAAACTATCAAAACCCGTTACTGACTTATGCAGTATTTCTAACACGAAAGTCAGCATGAACATATGAGAACTTCGGAGTATCCGATTCCAAGCGTATTTGTTTCCTACAAATCTAACTAAAACTTTTGCTTCATGTCTTCTCAAATGGTGTTAGATAAATTAGCGCCATCGAGAATTGGTGAGCATGAATTGAATATGCTGCCATATCAACTTACCAGCACCAGAGCATTACAAATTATGCAAGGGCTTGTACTATAAATGAAGAACAATAGACTTACTTGTGCAACAAGGGCCACCAGGTGCGGCTGTGCAGCACTCCCATAAAATGCAACAGCGAAGCTGCATTCCCCAACATCGAGGAAGTTATATATGAATGCCAAGGGAAAAAAATCCTTCAAAAGAACACTCTCACTATAAATATGAAGGGCCAGTAGTGCTGGCTGATTCACTCTTTTCATGCAAAAATTTATGGTCCTCCACATTCTCCAAATTCATCACGCTAGTAATTCCTAATTTCCTTTTTAGTCCTGGATATGGGCATCCATGATTCTCCTGAAGGTGTCCATGGTAATTGTCTACTCATGTATGATTGTTCTTATGCTCCTTATAGGTTCTGTACTTTCTCCACTAAGACAAGCTTTACAAGGAGCAAATTCAGCCTTGCATGCCCACCTATTGGGCCTAATATCATCCTACTGAGTGTCAGAGATCCCAATAAAGTAGGTATGGATGACTCTAGGTTACCCTTCTGATATTGAGACCTAGACTTGTTCAATGTCCCATGTCTCGCAAAACTCAGTATAGTGACGAGTCAAACAGAAGATGTAAACTTCTGTCAGATTTTCATATTGTACGTGTCCTTTTCATTGCAAATACACGCTTTAAAGGACAAATGACAGAGAGAAATGAGTCGAATACAAGACATCCAGACAATATACTTCAACTTGATTGTTGAACTAGCATCTTCCTTACAAAGATCAATGTCCCAAGGAAACCTTTATGCATCATCCTTGTTCAGAGAGGTGGACAAGAAGTAAAGCTCTATAAACCACAATGATGTGTGTGTGTGTGTGTGTGTGTGTCTGTGCGAGTGTGTTTGTTTGTGAAGATATCATGCTTCAGTCAATCACTTTAGTGTTACAAGGATTGAGTTAATTTTCAAAGGACAACCAAGATCCATGAGAACTTAGTAACTTCAATAGTTTTACCAAAAAAAGTGACTCGGTATCATGCTACATATATGTCCATAGACTCCATACAAATAGGCATCATTGACAATGGCAATGCAGAAGAGGACTATATATGAAACAAATCATCAACTACAGAAAAAGAAATAAAAATCAGAAATGTGTAGGAGTAGATTATTCACCGGTTAAGCTGTAACATGGACCTGTGCAGAGCAACAAAAACCTGAGTGCTGCCAATCACTTCCTACAATGCTAGGCAGCAGAAGAATTAGTCATCCTTCAATTGAATGGCTACCCATCCTAAGAAACAAGTATGCCAGCAGCTACCAAAAATTTTAAGAAGAGATTGTTTGTTTTCTTCATCTAGTGGAGAATGTATGGTTGCATATTATTTATGCAGCCATGCAGGGAAACTTCGGTCATAACTAAGAACCAGCCAGGGTATATTGGCACTTTGACAGGCTTCAGAATTTACTGGTTAATGCTACAGAAAAGTATAAAAAAAGTGGATGTGAAGACGGCCAAATATGGAATATCTGTAAGGCAGCAAGAAAATAATACTATAAAGCATTTGTCTAATACTGCATATGGGTGAGAAAGCAACCTCGTCGCTGGGATATAAGAATGTTGTTGGCCTCAAATTATGGTAATCTTTCAAGCAACTCAAGGGCTTGAATCCTAGAAGACGAAGAGGTCCTTCGGAGACTCTTTTTATTTTTGATATCTCCTCCGGCAGAATTTTAACATCCTGGCTGCAAAACAAAAGAAAGCAGCATCTTTATCAATGGCTCACATCAATTTACATAAGCAAAACCCAAAAATTCATTCAAGAAATACAGAAGCCATCATTTGTGCCATGGAGCAAAGAGTCATTGACCAAAATACGTTAATTATTAGCATGCCCAGTCTTAGGCCAGCAGGACAGATGCAAGCTTTTACTTCTGTCCACAAGGTAATTTACTTTTGCTTCAAACTGGTTTGGTATATCTGTTGTTAGTTGTTACCATAACTATTTTGATCAAGAAGAGAACACAAGAAGCAAATAGCAACTTTATACTGTACGTAAAACCTGATTAGAAGTTCAATAAATAACTAAAGATAGCATGCGGCTGAAGTCCAATGGCTAGCCAACTACAAAAGGAACCCACGTTGCAGTTCATTGAAAATGCAGATTCTTGTACTGTAAAGTAGCCTACATCAAACTATAAAAGACCACTAGCAGTCTTTCTGATAGTAATAAATGGAATTTATTAGCAATGTTAGAAGGGCAAAGCAGCAGAGCAATTGAAGAATATTCAAGAAAAATAGCACATGAAAATGGGAGCTGCTAAACACACCAAATTTTTTTTCTCATATCACCACCCTTTTTTTTAAAGTTCGGTAACCAGTATCGAACTATTCGACAAAGGCTGCCGAACTATTTAAAAAAAAATAAAGAAGTGGTGACATGAGATAAAAATATTGGTAGCTTTAGCACCTCTGATGCGAACCTAGGATTGGGAGCAGGTGGTGACAGGAGGAGCTATGGGAATGGGAGATATTAGAAAAAAGGGAAGGGGAATTAGAAGAAGGGGATGAGAAATTAGAGGGGAATAGACGGTGTTTACGAAAGATAGAACGAAATTCTTTATTTCTGCATGATCAGGCAATCAGCCTAAAACTATTACATTCATTATTTATAATAATGCTTCCTAATTATATAATTTATATTAGGAAAGCTAATAGTAGATGTAACTAATTATCTTTTTAGAAATTATTCTCATCAAATATTTTGTTGCCCATTTTGGTATTCTTGCTCTTTCTTCTTTGGTAAGTAAATCTGAACCGATGTTGCACCCTTTTTTCCTTAGCTGATTCGATCCTTTCCTTTGTCTTGCTTCCCTTGTCGTTCTTGTTTCTTTTCAACTTGCAGCGGATAAATCAAAGGAACGTATCAATACCTCCCCCTTGGGATTGTGCTTGTCCTCAAGGACAAAGTGGATTGATACGAGCCACCTGGATCAAATGACAGACCAATCAGGTTTCCGTTTCTCACAAGCACAAACGTGATCAATAGTGCAAGATCAAACACCCCGTTAGAAATTGTCTCTCTCTTAAACATTTCAGCGAACGCCTTCTGAACAAGATCCGAATTGTCCATGCTTAAATCAACATTAATTTTGGATTGATAATCGTCATTAGCAACTATAACTAGCCTTGAAATAGCTGATGAAAAACCTGTGTTGAAAAAGGTCTCCGGACTGATGTGGGGAGGAATCCAACTTCGAGATGCTGAATGACAGACTTGAATCTACTGGGCTGAAATCCACTGAACTTGAATATGAGGGACGAACAATAGGTTATGGAGTGACTAAAGTAGATTGAGTCGGTGGTTCCTGGACCGATGGGAGACCGTGCGGTGTCGATGGGGTGACGACCGACGGTACAATTGTCGATGAGGCTTCTATACCCTTGTTATTATGAATGAACCATGATGGAATATTAATAAAGTCAATATCCATTCGACAACACCCATCATAGATCAATCTTCAATCAAGAGCTTCTATGACACGATTAGCATCTTCATAACAAAAAAAATCATACAAAAGTAGGAAGTTTCTTATGTCGAAAAATATTCCCTCAGTCGGTCCATACGGGAAAAATACCTTATGTAGCACTTCCGTTGTAATTGGACAAATCTCATTCACAATGTTGACGCTGAGAAGTCTATTATCCGATTCTTCAACAGACATAGTGTAGAAGCTGCCGTTAAGCAACTCGGTCAATAGTTCACTTATGGCGGTCAGTTTTTGTTCAACTAGAGCTCTCATGGCATTGGTTTAAGAATTAAGCGTGCTGAAGAAGATGATTTTTTTTTAATAGAAATTTCTAACAGGATATTTTTAGCACCAGGTCCAACGAGAGTCGGCTCTGATACCAAATTGATACGAGCCTAGGATTGGGAGTAAGTGGTGACAGGAGGAGCTATGATAGTGGGAGATATTAAATAAAGGGGAAGGGGAATTAGAAGAAAGGGATGAGAAACTAGAGGGGAATAAACAGTGTAGGAAAGATAGACAGAAATTCTTTATTCCTAAAACTATTACATTCATTATTTATAATAATGCTTCCTAATTATATAATTCATATTAGGAACGCTAATATTAAATATAACTAATTATCTTTTTAGAAATTATTCTGATCAAATATTTTATTATCCGTTTTGGTATTCTTGCTCTTTCTTCTTTGGTAAGTGAATCTGAACCGATATTACACCCCGTTTTTCCTTAGCTGATTCGGTCCTTTTCTTTCTCTTACTTTCCTTGTCGTTCTTATTTCTTTCCAACTTGCAGCGAATAAATCACGGGAACGTATCAACCTCCCCCCATGAAAACAGTCAGAAATTAAATGATGATAACAAGCAGTTGAAGTTCAGTGGTTAGCAACCATAAAAGAAAACTACATTAAAGATCCACTAGCATTCTGACATTCTTCATCACAGTAAACGAGGAAGACTACAATCATGCTTGAAGGACAGGAGGGAGAACAATTACAGAAATAGAGGAAAAAACTAAAATTGAAAGTGACAAAGCAAATACCTACTTTCTGTAAGGTTGAAATAGCTTTGGAGGTTCTTGCAGTAGCGCACCCGTGTCCCCACAAATAAAGGATCTTTCAGTCTGTATCAAGACAAACAAAAGACATAATTTCCAATGCTCAAGCTGTGGGAGCCTCTACAAGTCTAGTCTCCCAGACTGGGACTCAGGACGATTTGACCAAACAAAATTTACAGGCTAGGGGATCCTTCCTGATTCTAAGGAGTGAAGCCACCAACCATCCAATCTGAAACCCTAATTCATTTTACAAACTGCCCCTACACCACCACATTTCTCTAGACTCGTACAGATCTGCAACCCATCACCATGCCTCCATATGATACTACATTATCACCTTCTCATTTCTCTCTTTTCAAATATTGTACTTTTACAGTCGAACGCTTTCATTGCCCAAGGAAATTGGTGATGACGCCAACCATTACTTCTACTTTTCGTCTAGACTCGTACAGATCTGCACAAAATTACAAGAGCACACCGAGATCCCACATTGACACGTTCCGGATGACGTTCCCATGCGGAATGTGCGTTCCAGATTGAGGATCCGAAGGGGGATGAGCAGTATCATAGGTCGCAAAGGTGGCCCAAGTTATCATAAGAACAATAGGGAATTGCTAGTTGCACCACGAGCAGAACTCACGTCACCACATTTTTGTTCGATCGAACTGTTTGATCGACCTGATCGAGCCATTTGATCGTCTTGATCGAACAGTTCGGGGTGATCGAACAAAAGTGTGGTGGCGTGAGTTATTATCGTAGTGTACATAGAAGCTCCGAGAACAATATGATTTGTTGCCATAATTGTAGCAATAAGATGTGTCCTATTACTTGTTAGCAACTTCCATTTCAAGGTTACTAGATGACACACATCTTATTATTCTTGAACTCATGGCAACAAATCAAAAGAAGTAAAACTTGAAAAAACATATTAATTTCCATCAATAAACAATGTAGAAGGAGATGAAAAACAAAATGAAGGCAAATCGGATCAGTGAATTTTTTTTTAGGCATGCTTATTGTGCATGGTGGATGACCAAGATATGTAGTATGGAAGTACCTTAACAGGAAGGTTGGTATCAGAGTCAAGCCAAGTAATAGTCCCTGTAGACGGAAGCCAAAGGAAAATCAACCTAACCCCATCGAACTATGCATGTCCACATGCATAGCGGAAAAGAGAAACTTTACCAAAAAAAAAAACATACCTGGAAGTGTTGGACGGATTAATGCATATGCACTCAGTTCGATGGATAAGCCACCGATGATTGAAAATGTAATTCTTCTATACCTTCGTTTATTAAACATTCTCTTTCTCAGCTGATTCTTCATATCCTCGAACCTGCATAAGCTTTGGTAAATTGATAATCGCAGAAACAAGACAAAACACTAGGCAGCAGTAGTTGGTAACAGAATATATGCTTTACATATACCCTTCAAAATACAGGATATTGTTGATTGCCTCGAGTTTTTCTTAGGTATCAGGAAATCAGCTGTAACAGAATTATTATTCTTATCTCAGTGTTTGCAAATCACTACGAAAGCCAGACAGAGTACCTTTCAGGAGGCTGAGCCCAAATAATATGCCAAGCATATTTTGTTCTTCTTTGGCAAAAAGAATAAGGGATTGTGGCTCATTGGTTCAATCTAATGAACTGAATCTAGTTGAAACGTGTACAATCCAAGTCAGGCAGAGTAATAAGATATACTCCAAGCATGTTTCATTTTTCTTTGGCAAAAAGATCAAGCGATTGTGGCTCATTGGATCAATCTAATGAACTGAATCTAGTTGAAATGTGTATTATCCAATGTAATGAAGCAGCAAGAAGATAGTGATAAGATGAATGTGTTAACAGTTAACCAGATGTGGAAAGTTAAGGCCATCATAATGTCAGCTCTAACCACTGTTCTTTTTGCCCCTTGAAGCAGAGCAAAAAAATTAGAGAGGAAAGACGGCATGGAATTTCGTATAACGTAACTCTTTCCCCTTATTGTGCCGTCAAATATATATATATATATATATCCAAAATGAAGAAAATCAGTGCCAAAAACGGTGGTGGAGGGCTCACTACACCATACATGGTACTGTATCCTCCACTGATAGTTTAGATGGGAACAAAAGTCCTCTATGAACTAGCTAGAGGAAAAACCTAATCTTCAAAGATCAAATAATAAAGAACACCACAACACACTCTTCAAGGCATATATCTATCCTACGCACTTATGATCCTAGGGTAATACACCCACCACGGTGTTGCCATTATTGGTGCCACCACCACAATACCACCCACTTCCATTGTAAGAGTGACGTGCGCAGCAATTCCATGCCCTTGAAAAGTCAATACTTATGAACTACAGCATGCTCCTCTCACTACATGAGAAGGAGAGAGATGTCCAACAGCAATTCTTCAGAATCCAAGTAACCAAGTCAAAGAAATTAAAAGGGGGGAAATATGCATAAGCTTGCACATTGCAAAAGTGTGCTTTCACAAGCTGGGAGAGTCGTCCCACAAAAAAAACTAAAGTTCCTTCTTCATAATCTTCAACTTAAAGATAAAAGACTCTCATGCCAGCCAATGTAGGGAAACCAACTACAGCAACTAAAGGACCAAATACAAGGCCATGAAGGTATTGACGTGTCATGACAGATATTTACTACATAAAAGTGAAGAAAATGGAAAAGACAGACAAAGACATTGATGATTTGTGTGGTTACAAACACAAGGAAGATATTGGAACAACTATAGAGTTGTTGCACACGGGTCTCAGATAATTGTCCAGAATTTGATTTTTTTTTTTTTTTTTTTTGTCCTTTTAGGAAAACTAAAAGGAAGATATCAGATAACTATGCTCCGTTCCGTGAATAATGTTAGACAGTAACCATTTAGTCATTCCACAGACAAACTAAACTAGCCAATCCAATTTACCCTGAAAGTATTTTTGTCAGGGAAGCTTCACGATGCATACCTGTCAGTGACCGTAGGTACAAACTGAGCTAGAGCATCACCCTCTAATCCAAGCAAATCCTGCCCAGAGTAAACAACAGAATAAATATCAATGCCACACTACAACCCAGCCCCCCACAATAAAAACAGCCAAAGGCCGCGATCAGAAAAGACAAGAAGAAAGAGTAGACATACAGCATAGAAATGAGACATGTCAAACTCACTAGCAGCACTGCTCAAAGGGAGAAGTTCAATTGAGATGCCCAGATCTTGTGCATCCTGAAAAAGTAGAACATAACTGCAAAATGAAATTGCCTTCAATAATTAAGTTGCACAGAAATTGAAGATGTGTCATTACTTTTGCTCGTTGCATTGTAGTCCTCGCCATATCTAGCTTTGTTACTCCTTTAATATTCCCAAACGGATCATCCTCATTTGTAAACAGAAGTATTCGCTTGTCAGTTGTCTTTGCGGACCTGAAGAAAATTACAAATCTCATTTAAAAGGAGGGAAACAGGTTAACATATCCAAATTAGTTTCTGTTACCAAACAAAACTAACTCGTGAGAAAGAAAATTCTCAAGATTGTATTACCCTTTGCGGAGTAATGCTTGAGCAGCCCAAAGGGCATTGTAGAGAGAGTTCTCTCTAGAACCTGGCACAATGCCATGCTGGCTCCCTATCAGCCTTTTGAATGAGTCTGCCATGCAATCAGTTCAAGAACAAATGAGTCTGATTAGAGGCATCTAGCAGAGAGAATATTTTGAGTTCTAACAAGGAGAAAGCAAGTATGTCAAGATCTATCCAAAGGATGTGGTATCAATTTGCACAACAATATATCTTGAGTCAGAACATATTCCTATTCCTTACGAAAGTTAGAAATAACAGATCAAGTTGTAGCTTCAGAACTACAGGTTGAACATGTAAAGAGAAGCCACAATAAAACTTGAATACGACCAAGGCAACGTATTTTTCTTCAAGGATGAGAACCTCCAAGAATCTAGAAGGAAAATGACAATATGGATCTCACTGCAGTAAAAAGATCTCAAGAAACAATCAACTTATGTAGATGGCCTACCCTCTACTTCATCAAACTCCTTTATAAGCCTAGCTGTTGGCCTATCCAGATATTCTCGCTCACCAACATTAAAAACAAAGACACCATTTAAATCTTGCAGATTCTTTTTTTCTCGCTGCAAATATCAGTATACAAGGAAATGCATTAGCTTGTAAGGAATAATATAACTGAAGTTCAGGGTCATGCCCATATTTAAGAGCAAAGAAGATTGTTAGATACTCCAACATACCAAAAATGAGAAAGTCAAAAGCAAGAAAGGATGAAGGAGAAATTGTATCTAACAGAGAAAGCCTTTCTCAAGAAATAGGATCATATCAACAATTTTGATGCCAGACAAATATACAGTTATCATTACAAACTTCGGTTCGACAGCCAGCACTCTGGAACCAAGGGACATTGAGAAAATTTGATGCACACACCATAGCTTTGAAGATTGGGGAAGAAAATGCAAGATCATTTTAGCGCTAATACATAAATGAGCTTTTTACAGATCAAATTATTCAGACAGTGCACCATTTACTAAAAGAAACAAGCTAGTATGTTCATGAACCCAGAATAACTTAATCTGAACATCGACGGTGGAAATAAGAAGTGAGGACACAAAGAAGGATCAAAGTGCATGGAGCTCAACAACCTAGAAAAAAGCATTTGGTTACATCTCAAGTCTAGGTTGAGGTTGGGTTCCTTCAATGTACTTAGTTTGTCGTAGCTTGAGAAAACTGCAATATACCTTTGACAAAAAGAGTGAGCATTATCTTCAGATACAGAACGATGCACCATAAATTCTCACCTTAGAATTTTGAGACCAGATTTTCCGTCATTTATGAAAACCAAATTTACAACTGAAACAAGATGTTACAAGCAAAGAGGCAAAGGAAGTGAAATTCCAAAGCAACAAAACCTTAAACTTCAGACTAGGTCCAAAAGCTTTCTGAAATACAGAACAGGTTACAGGAATGAAGCTGTAGACATTGAATCAGAAACTAGGAAATGAAGCTGTAGAAATTGAAAATGTGAAAAGAATGAAGATAGGGAAATATTGTAATGCTTCCATCTTTAGGCCTGGCAGTGTCTTCACTCGGATTTAGTCATCTTCATCTTCAAAGAATTGTTTTGGTAGCATTGACACGAATAAAGGGATTATTTTCAGCCCATACTCTACTAGCAGAAGAATAAATGACTTAAAAGACAATTTCAATTGATTTATACTTTGTGTTTTGTGAATCTAAAGTATAATTACTATACTTAACATATTCCCCCCTCCCATTACATGCTTAATTAATGGCCCTACCAGTCTAAGGAAGAAAGCCCAAATATCTAAAGACCGAGTGAGGAACAGCTCAAACAACGCTACAAGGGTAATATTTTTGTGAAAAATATCTTGGAAACGCTAAACATCAAAGGTAATGATAAATTGGGCCACACACAAACTTCTCAGAAATAGAAAATTATGTCTCACTGTGTTGAAGAAGCATATCGCTGCTTCATCATACGACCGATTGATGATTTGAGTCTTCAATGATTGGGAGATGCAACTAACAGCAACGTGGAAATGAGAATTGTCTTTCTTATCTTCCTGCACACATTGATGAGGATGTTTTTAGGATAGAGCAGGATATTGTTAGGATATGTGTAATTAATCTATCAGCATGGTGTGGACTCTGTCTTTCCAAAAACAGAAATTTCTAAGCAAGTGCAAGACAAATGGGTCGTGCCTTAATAAAGCAATCCCCATGGTCCAGCTCAAAGCAAAGCATCAACATTCGTATGAGAATATCAACCAAGACCACAAAATACAATTGCGCCTTCTCTCAAGAATGCGAGCTTGTGATGGAGTGAGTTTTCCCAGCATGGAATGAGAGCGAGCCTGGCAGCTCACTAGAGGTCACGAGAATTCAATCATGCTACCCCTTTTTATCCGGTCCACATTACACACTTAAAGGGCACTTGCCTGAGGGGGTGCATTAAAATACAAATGATATTCTTGTTCATCTTGCGTTCGGGTCCCAAGGGGGAAAGCGACAACTAAGATCTTAGAGCGAAGCGACCGATCGCACTTGTGCCTTAGGAGAATCCCTTCTACGTAACTAAAAGCGACAATCTACAAATCAAACGATTGTGTAACAAACAGAAACCTCTCGAGACAAAGTTTTAATAAGGACTACAAGACCATATGACGCGTTATTACAAGATCTACTGTATAAGGTGTTGATAAAATTTCACATCTGGTATGTGTTCAGGTCAATGGTCTCGCGCTTTTGCATGACCTTGGCTATTTATATAATCTCTCATGTTCGCAATCGCTCAAAACGTGTTTTCTTAACCATTCCATGACCAAATTGTACCAACCGCTCTGATGTTCGTGCATTCATTGTCTGCTTAAGCACTCCATTCAACACGTTCAACCACCTCACCAAGCCAATCGTTCACAAAAACCATCTTTTAATGCTTCAGCCAGCTGATCGCCCATTTGGTATGTCTTAACACACTTCCTTTGGGCACCTTCCTTCTAGGGTGTTTCTTCCACACTCGTTCGCCCATACGCAGAATTACCTACTCGCGCATATTTGTTCTCTAAATGTCGTTGCTTTGTTCATTTAATCCTTCAACTCTGATGCTTTGACTCATCATCACGACTCTACCCTAATGTCCCGTCAAGAATACCCTCCAGTGTGATATATTAATGTAGGGTCATCATTAATGCATCACACTCCAATAAAGGAACAAAACTTCCTTGGTACACTTCGCCAGAAAGTAGAAAGGGTGCCTCAACAATTGTACTGCCGACGTCAGATCAGGGCACACAGGCGCACGTCACCTCTATTCGCCCTCTATAAAATGCAAATTGCACCCTGTTCTTTCTCTCTCCACGTTTCCAAAATTTCTCAGAGCTCTCAACTTCCTGTGTACTTCTCCAAGAAACCCTAATTCACCATTGTCACCGTTGCACTCTCCATGAACTGAACATGACTTCAGGCTGTTGAAAACCTCTTGATGCTCCTGACTCCAGACGAATTCGTCCTGGTTCTTAAGACACAGAAGTGGAGATAATGCTTCCGTTCACCGAACACAATTATAAATGAAACACCTCAGAAAATTAACACCCTATACGCTGGGATCTCATTCACCTCGGCCTTCATGTACAAAGCCATCAGCTCGAATGGTCAATCAAACACCACCTTTTTAGTTGCATCCACCGCTACATGGTCATCTTCTTCGGCCTGCTTTACTAGGTGTTAGGGATTGCCACACTGCTCATCCTTAGGCATTAAGTCCAAAGCGGCCTTCAGACGTTTTAGCTCGTCCGCCTCTCATCTGATAGACCTTAGTGATAACGGTTGAGCCTATATATGTGCTCGTGGGATCCTCCTCCAGACCTTCGATTTCTCATAAATGACCAGGAACTCATATATCTCGAATCTAAGTTCACCAAACGGTTCTAGAGTAGGGTTACTGCTCCAGTATAATTCCTTAAGGTATCCATCGAGATACCCTGTCTTCTTACTTCTTCACTACAATCAACTTTTTCCTCCACGTCTGTCATGTCATCCGTGGACGCTCCCTCGTCCATGACTAACTCGGTCGTTCCAAATCCCTAGTTGTTTATCAAAGAGACTGATTCTTCATCCTCATAAGTCACATCCTATTCTTAGGGACCGCCAACTATAGATGAAGTGACCAATTCCCGAAATGTTTTTTTCGATATTCCCCAATGTCTCGGCTATTTTCGGAACGTGAGAAGGAGATGCCTAATCATTTGCTTCCGGAAGAAAACGAAGAACTTCTTGGGAATCCTACAAGATCCATTTGTTCTTTTTTCTCTGATAGCTAGTCAGAATTAGAACTTCAACCTATCCATCCTTCCTCTACAAATGGTTGGACATCATATAATTGTTCATCGCCAACGGTGGCAACATGCCAAACTGGATGATTTGACAACAGTCCTCATCTGTATCTTGATCAGGCCATCTGTTAGATTTAGGCCATGCAGGGAGCTTAGCGTCCTGTTACCCTCTCCTCTGCTCAGGTCTGTGGGCTCTTTTATCTCCACTACATTCGCGGTGTTGATCGCGAAATCATCTCTACCTTCATCTGGCCGAATACGGCCCAACCTCATTCACTACCCATACTTCCTCTGACATCTTCGTTGTTGCATCTGTGTCAGCTCATCAAAAGGCACTGTCTTCTTTTGCTTTGGGTTATAAGTGTGCCAGAAGTTAGTTCATATTGGTTGCAGCCTGAACGTTTTGTCGTTCCTGATCATCGTTCGTACCCCTAGTGTGGAGAGTTAGGAGGGCAAAAGGTTTGCCAGTCTATTGGTCGTACCTCACCTTGATTGCTTGCTTTTCCTAACTACATTCATTGTACTACGGTAATGTCCCGCCGACAGCAAATGCATGTAAAGACCTGACTTCGGATCGCCTTCTCTTTCGCCAACACGGACGAATATAGTAGGATGTTTGCCATCCTTTACAGACTGGCCGACCCCTTCGGGACATTTCTCGTCCTTAGCAATCCCATCGAGAACGTTGGAACACTCTTTGTTTCATCCTTAGAGTAATCAAAATCTAACCTCTGTCTTGGACCTGTTTTTGACCCCTGTCTAATGAACCACCATAATTCACATTGGCGATCTTTGGGAACGAGTCCTCATCCACTTTTATTTTTTCATAATCGAAGGTTAACCGTCCTACTTTAATAGCATCCTACAAGATATCACGAAATGTTTGACAATTACTAGACACATGAGACCAAGCATTATGTCATTTACAATACATTTTTCCCTTTGCAATCCATGTTTTTCTTTCACGTTTCCTCTTCATAGGGCATACGACCAAAGCCATATAGGCATATGGTCATCTTGGGATTAACTCGGTCAGATTAACTCAAGTAGTGTGGATTGTATTACAGTCCATGTCTATTTTGTGCAACTCATAATTGAAGTCTTTATGATACGTTCCCGTACTAGCATTTTTCACTAGTCCCTCGTCCCGCAAAAAAAGCTCATACCGAATAAAGTTAGTTGTCAATTAGAATAAATCAGGGAATTAGAATAAGTAGTGTGGATTGTATTACAGTCCATGTCTATTTCGTGCAATTCATAATTTAAGTCTTTATGATATATTCCACTAATGACATTTTTCATTAGTCCCTCGTTCCGTAAAACAAGCTCATACCGAATAAAGTTAGCCGTCAATTAGAATAAATCAGAGAATTCTCTATCCTGAAATTCCTTTTTCAAATCAAAGTTCAAGCAAACTTAGCGATCTGGACAAATTCTTTTTCAGGTAACGACACAAAGCACTTGCTTCTAGCCATTTTGAACCGTTGTAGGAACGATTCTACCTACTCACCAGGTAACTATCTCAAATTGGTTAAGTCGTCCAACGTTACTTCCAACTCATCCCGATAAAACTGGGCATAAAACAATTGTTCCATTTAAAATCAGGTTTGCACCAAATTTACCAGTAAATTAATGTACCACAAAAACACTATGCTTGACAGTGAACTTGGCCTCACCACTTTAAATGGTGAAACGCCCTATGTGTTCTACTGTGAAAATATCTCTTGTTCCGGTGAACAGGGTAAATTCAAGCAATTTAAACCCCCTAAATCATGGAAAGGTTTGGTCTATCCAATCTAGGTAAGGCTTCTGATACATGGGCTATGCGATCGGTCTAACGCCCTGACCATTGAAAGAATGCTATAATCTGATCACGCAAGTTCTATTGGCCGTTTGGCGCGGCCATTGAAAGATGAACATAAGCAGAGCCATGAGCGTTCAGGTTACCCGATTGATTATACCCCCAAAACATTGGCCATTAAAATCCTGGACTTGACTCGTGTCCAAGTTTTGGTTCATATCACTAGTGGGGACATGCTGGTCGTTGGGGGCACCATAGTTCGTCCTTCCGAATCTAGGCCAAACGAAACATTCATGTCCAGTTCAGTAGAATTGTTGGTTTGTCCAATTTCATATGCAAAGAACGAAACAAAGGATCAGGAGGTAGTAACGAGGTTCCACATAGGAGTAATATAGCCAACATTCCAAGGAGGATGAATGACATAATCGTCCTTCCTTGAGGTAATGGTTTTGGCTACATTCCAAGGGGGAACGTGATTAGCATTACCATCCTTGGACTCGATTTGAGAATATGTGACATTGCAAGCAACCTCTTCGATGGTTTCAACTTTCAAGTAATCTAACCATCTAATCATTTTACACACTCAGTTGTTTGGCCAAGCCTTCAAACTGGTTCGTACTCATTCTCAGAAGTTTCTTTACATTACGAATACTTTTAATACGTACCACTTCGGTCAGGTCATTGACCGTATCCGCTAACAAGAATCACATGGTACAGGGGGCTAAGCGTGGTTGCGGTTTTGGTCTGTCTGTCTTCCAAGCCCCTTTTTTCCATCGCCATCATTCGTCTCCATGTTTCTTGTCCGCGTCTTCTTCAACGCCTGGATTATAGCAATATGCCTCACCGAACATGCTAAAATTGTTCTTGCATTCGGGTCCCAAAAGGGAAAGCAACAACCAAGACCTTAGGGCAAAGCGAGCGATCACACTTATGCCTTAGGGGAATTCCTTCTCATGATTAGAAGCAACAATTTACAAATCAAACGATTGTGTAAACAACATAAACCTCTCGAGACAAAATTCCGACAAGAACTATAGGGTCGTATGGCGTTTCACTATAGGATTTACCGGTTAAAATGTTTATAAAATTTCGCATCTGGTGTGTGTTCAAGTCGGTGATCTTGCACATTTGCATCACCTTGGTTATTTATACCATCTCTCAAGTTTGCAACCACTTAAGACATGCCTCCTTAACCACTCCATCACCAGATCGTGCCAACCGCTATGGTGTTTGTATGTTGATTCATGATTGTGTGCTTAGCCGCTCACAAAAATCGCCCTTTAATGCTTCGGCTAGCTGATCGCCCATTCGGTCTACCTTAACACATATCCTCCAAGTGCCTTCCTTCTAGGATGTTTCTCCCACACTCATTCACCCATACGCTGAATCACCTACTCACACTCATTTATTCCCTAAGCATGCGCTTTGTTCATTTACTCTTGTTACATCCTGTTTGGTTCGTGGAAAAGAAAAGGAATTGGAAGGAAAATCATAACTTTCCTGCGTTTGATTTGATTTTAAACATAAGAATTGAAAGAAATTGGAGGAAATTGGAAGGAAAGCTTTCCTTCCATTTCCTTTAAATGGTCTCTTCTAAATTTGGTGGAATTTGAAAGGAAAGAAAAGGAATGTTTTTAGTTTAAAACTGTTAACTTTCGTTTCTTTTACTTTCATTTTAAACCAAACAAAAAGAATAAAATGGAAGAAAAACTTATTTCCTTTCATTTCCTTCAATTTAAACACGAAAGTAAATTACCTCATTTCCTTTCTTTTCCTTTCCATTCTTTTCCTTTCTCTCCTTTTCTTTTCCACTAATAAATCCGAACCCAACGAGGGCTAAAGGTCAACACTTCGACTGATCATCAAGACTCTGCCCTAATGTCCCATCAACACTTGTCCAATTGTTCTTGCTAAGCTTAGAGCTTTTGGTACCCAGACAATCCCAAATTACTCAGACCAAGAAAAAAAGAAAAAAAAAACAGAAGAATAAAGAGGGACCATGTTGCCGAATCCTTTAGCACGTTAAAAAGCAACAAAGTATCAAAAATCACACATTCTCGATTCAACAAACAATCACGACGGGGCAGAGACACTCACCCCAGCCCCAGGGCACATAGTGGTGAACATTTTGGGAGAAGCATCAACAAGGTACACCACCATCTCTTTCGTTGCCTCCTTTTGCTGCCACACACACACGCACACACAAAAGTTAGAAACACGTCACAGGCAGCGATGATAATGTAAGAGAAAGGGAGTAGTTGTGGAGAAAGAGGGAGAGGAAGAGCAGAGTTGAGAAAGGACGTGAATGAAATCATTTTCAGGGTCTTCGTCTTCGTCGCGGAAGATGTCGTCTGGGTCCAACTCCATTGTTTATTGCCCGTTGAAGAGCTGGGGAAAAGGGTATATATAAACAGTGGAAACGAGACTGGGCTGGAGACTCGAAGCTTGCCACGGAAGTGTTCGTCTCTATCGCAGGCCGCAGCGAGCTACTGAGAGCAACTCCAAGCGTGTAAACTTTGTTGTAAAATGAGCAACTGTCAATATACAATCCCATGTATGAAAATGCAAGCTCCAACCGTGGATGTAAATGTGTTGTATAAGAGCAACTCCAAGGATGGGTTAAAAATGAGGTTGTATTTTGAAGATTTACAATCATAAATAATAAAAAACAAGGATAGTAAAAATTTTGGATTCCAAATGAGGTTGTATTTAATTTAAATATATTTTTATTATCTTTTTCTATTTAATTAAAAAGAAATTAGCGCTAACACAATTGATAATAGGGTAAAAATATCATATTTTTATAATATGATTTTTTGGGTACGATAAACTCATCATGTACCAAAAAGCCCAGAAAACCTAGGAGAGACAGTAGGTCCAGAGTCCTTACAGGGAAGAAGAGGCCGCAAGTGGGTCACATACGTGGGCTCCGTAGGTCATAGCCCGCAGACCGCGAATGACCAGGGTGGGTCCCACACGTGGGTCCCACAAGCCACACGTGGGTCCCACATGACCGGGGTCCACAGCTCGTAGGTGGGCCCCGCTGCCTGACACATGACTCCATCGGATGAGAGACACATGGCTCCACTAGATGAGCGACACACCTCTCCACTGATCGGATGACACGTGGTTCCCCCGGCTACATGACACCTCACGGACGCGAAAAAGGGTAATTTATGGACAATGTTTTCCTATAAATACCCCAACCCTCCAAGAGATTATTCATTCAATACTTTCAGGTTTCACAACTTTCTTGCTTTCTATTGAGATCTCCAATATCATCGAGCTCACACTGACTTAAGCATCGGAGAGGGATCCCGAGCAACACCCTCGAACCCTGTCTGACGAGTTGCCTTTTTGCAGATTTTCAGATCCATAGCTTGGCGACCTGCGACCTAAGGAACAGGAACTGACAGATTTGACCAACCAACAGGCGAACAGGTTTCACCAACCTGTTCAGGTTTCACCAACCTGTTCAGATTTCACCAACCTGTTCAGGTTTCACCAACCTGTTCAGGTTTCACCTACCTGTTTTGACCGACTTGACAGCTTGTGACGTGAGCTTGACGCACAAGACGACAACGAAATTTTTCAACCGTTATCATTTGGCGCCGTCTGTGGGAAGTTAGGACTGAAGGCCACGACTGTGGGCGATAGAAAGTTCTTTAGCTTCTTCAATCAAAGAGCCTTCGGGCGATAGCAAATTTTCCTGCTTCTTCTAGTAGCAAGGAGGTAGTCTTCAGCTGGGCGATAGAAAATTTTCCAACTTCTTTCGGTAGTAAGGAGGTAGGTTTTGGCTGGGCGATAGAAAAATTTCGACCTCGTCAACCAACCGATGGATCCAAGACTTCTTGATGTTGAACTTGGACCACGGAACGGAATGACCAGTCAGGTCACCGTATCAAGGACTGCGGGGTTCAGCCCATATGATGAGATAGGTGGCAGTTCGCAGCCCGCGAACGCAGGGGATAGCCCGCGATCAGTGGCACTCAACCCTCTAGGGACTATGGGTGTTAACCTACATGTGGACAACAAAGAGGTCGCTGGTGATCTGCGACCTGCAGAACAGATGACCATGAAGTCACTCGGTGAACGATTAGATCGTTTATCCGAGCTTCTGATTGACTTTGTCACAGCTCAATCTGCTCAGCCCGCACGAATTGAGGATCCACCTCCTACCTTTGCAGCTGCAGGACAACATGAGGCCAGGGGAGACCGTCAATTCGCTGAGAACGCAGTCATCCAGCCCGCCAACCATTCTGAGGCGGAGAATAGAGCACTGCGAAGGATAGAGTACAATCAGAGTCTCCAGCCCACCCACCGGCGGCCGCCAGGCCACTGACGACGACAGCGAGCTCCGACAGCGACGGCGACAACCCAACTCCGACAGGGTCAAAGACCCACCATTTCCTCCATTTCTCCCTCACGACAGAACCACCCAGGGGCAGCCACCGCTGACGACAACAACATGCCGGCCACCACCACACACCAGCCGTCGAACACCACCACCACAACCATCACTGCCACCGACACACAGCCTCATATGGTGGTGAAAACCCCAAACACTTAGAAGTCCCAACTTTCACCAAATCAACACAAACCACCACAAATCTACAACAAATCAGCAGAATCTGAGCAAGGAGAGGTCGATTTAGGCTTTACCTAGTCCGATCCAAGCTCTCCTCGTCGGGATCTCGCCGGATCTACTCAGTTTCCTCAGATCTCTCTCTCGGATCCACGCCCAGTCGTCGGCCACGATTTGCGCCACCACCGAGCTTGCTACTGTCGCCGACGACGTGGGATCACTGGCCACCTCCGCTCGCCTCCGTTGGCCTGCTCATCATCGACTTCCGATGACTCCTCGTCGGCGTAGTAGAGATGCAGCGGGAAGCAAACACGGGAAGAGGAAGGAGATGGGAATAAACGAGGAAAGAGAGTGAGGATGATTGGGAGAGAGAAATAAATTGATTGGTGGAGTGTGATTAAAAGCTTAAGATTAATCACGAGAAGGAATCCAATGGTAAAAATTGAAATAGCATTTTGGTAATTTACCACAACAGAGGAGGGTATCTTGGGTAACAAAGATTAAGCTAAGCTAGTTTTCCCTTAAAACATTTGTACACCTTAAACCCAATTAAAATAAATCATAATTAAATAGTTTTTTCAATTAATTTATTAATCACCCGTAAAAATCTTATTTAATATTTAATTAATCTTAATTATTTTTGATAATTATTATTTATTGTTAATTATGTGACGGGATGTGACACATTGATTGTAACCTCTCTGTCTTTTCTTGTTTGTGTGGGTAGAGTTGGATATGATGTCCTAGATTGGGAGGGGTCATCATATTTTTTTGGTTTTTTACCCTTGTATCTTGGTGTGTTGTCATGGTCTTGAACATGTCCGAAAAACATTGTAATTTCAAAGCGTTATCTTTATATATACATTTACTAAAAAGAAAATATGCAGAGAGAAGGCCAACCTGATGTTGCCCTCCGGGTGTTCGACACATTGCCTCAGCCAAATACTGTTCTTTGGAATACTATCATCATTGGCTTCGTTGGCAACAACATGCCCCACAAAGCTCTCGCGTTCTACGCTAGAATTAGGTCCACGGCTACCACCAAGTGTGACTCCTGCACTTACTTCTCTACCCTGAAAGCATCCGCTGATACGAGACAGTTGAGTTGAATATGTACTCTAGCTGTTTAGAGTATGTACAATAGTAGATGTCTCTCTTTCTCTCACTATTCATCCATCTAATTTTAATCACACTAAAATAATCATTACACAGTATTCTCAATATTCATCCATTAAAAATTCTTAAGGGATGTTTGGTTTATTTGTTTTTTATTTTCAGTTTTCAGTTTTCAGTTTTTAATTTTGAGTAAAAACAGAAAACGTGTTTGGTATATGATTTATAATTTATCCGGCTTTGAGTTTTTTTTTCATATTTTAGGTTTTTTGAGAATTTCTGTCGAAAATACAGAAAACAACTTTTTATCGTTTTCTGCATTTTGAAGATTTTGAACTGAAAACTGAAAACAGAAAATTCAAATCAAACGTCTATTTTCTGCAAAATAGAAAATACAGAAAACAGAAAACAGGTCAAAACAAACGCAGCTTTAAATTTTCATTTTGATTTTTCTTTTTCAAATCATTACACAATACTTTTATTTTTTGAATGTGGACCACAATTAAAAAAAATTTCATCTACTCAAATAATCATTACACAATACTTTCACTATTCATAATCTACGGCTGTTTGGTTGGTTTGAAATTTTCAGTTTTAAATTTTCAGTTTTATGTTTTGAGTTTTGTAAAAACAAAAATCGTTTTTGATTTATAATATGATAAACTGTTTTTGATTTATAATATGATAAACTGTCTTGCCAAAATAAACTGTAGTATAATTTATAATTTTTTATTTTTAATTTATAATCAAAAAATATTATAATTTATAATTTATAATCTATAATGTATGATCTATAATCTATAATCTATAATTTATAAGGCCTTAGACGTTTTTCGTATTTTGAACGTTTTGAAAATTTCTATAGAAAATACATAAAACAATTTTTTCTCATTTTTTACATTTTAGAGATTTTATACTTAAAATTATTTTCTATTTTCAGAAAATAAAAAACAGAAAATTCAAACCAAACGTATTTTCTATTTTTTAAAAAACAAAAAATAGAAAATAAGTCCAAAATAACCGAACCAAACACAGCAAAAATTTTTGATGTGCTATTGTACATGCTCTTAGCCGTTAGTTCTATCAACAGCGAGTTTCCTGGGGTTGATCTTGTTCGTAGAGCTTTCGACACTATGAAGAAGAGGAATGCCGTTGCTTGGAATATTATAATTTCATGGTATGGCAAAACTGAGATTCTATGAACCTGTTGCGCATTTCAGGCGGATGATGAAGATGGGCATAAAACCAACTGCTGTTAGCTTTATTAATGAATTCACAGCTATTTCAGGTTTGCTGGATTTTCGACAACGCTACTTGGCATGAATTCTAATAAGAATTCTAAACTCTATTATCATATTAGAAATCATGGGCGGATGTATTAGGTGTAATGGGCGCAACTGACCCACCATTTTTTTTTTTAAAAAAAAAAATTCATTGTTAATAAAAAAAAAAAGAAGCAAAACCTAATATCCCCACCCATATCTCACACGGTAGTATATACCCCCATCCCCAAGCCTCAGCCTCACAGTGAACTCTCCCTCTTACTCTCCTTTCCTCTCCTCTCTGATTCTTCCTAATTTTAGTCTTCATTTATTGATTCATATAGTTGGATTTGAACAATTTGTAAAA
>JAOWBR010228591.1:0-17277 GCA_028571145.1 Dionaea muscipula
AACCGATACCCCCGCAAACCCGGTCGCCTCCCGTGTCCTTTTATCCACGTGTCTAGGGGATTTTTTTCCGTATATCAGACACGTGTGGCCGACCCCACTCAGTGAGAAAAGGTCTTGATGATGATGATGATGATGATGATGAAGTTAAGAGAAACATAAGATTTAAATTGAGTTATGTTTTGTATTATAGACTAGCGGAAGTCTGTGCCAAGGCACGATAAGCATTAGCATAGATTTAGACAATTTCATCTAATTATCCAATAATTTCATATAATATTATGAAATATACTCAAAATATAAAAAGAGAAGATTTTTTGTTTTTTCAAGCAAAATAAAAAAAAGGACAAATATAGTAAATGATGTTAGAATAAGCAAGAGTTTGTGGAAAAAAAGAACACATATCAAAGACATGATTGGTCAAAAAATGTGCGTGAGATAGGTTATATCCAAATTCAAAAAAGTCATAGAATGTAATATAGATTTTTTTTTTTTATCAAAAAATAAACTTCATTGAGATAAACGAGATGATTACAACAATGAAGGGAGGGAGATGAAATCGCATAATCATAAAACGAAGAAGCCCAACATCATTGGCCTCCAACGAGTCAACGGATTATTTGCGAGCAAATCTCAAACCTAAAGAACAAGGATAGTCACCCAAGAGCACAATATAAAACTAAACCACCCTACGAAATCCCATCCTAAATCCAAACCAATGGCCAGCATCAGTGAAACGCTCAAGAGAAGGCATATGAATGCTGGATGGTTCAAAAGCCAAATAGTAGTGGTTTCCTGCATCTACAAAAGTGTTCCAGGTGCATAGTACAAAACCTGTGCAAGATGCATTGTATATATGATCAAACTGCTGCAACTCTACTGAATGATGGCTATCTCAGCAACAAAAGATATTGTGAAATGAGTGCATCTGAACCAGAAGATGCAAATCCATTGAGCTAAATAAGTTGTTCTTCGAAAAAAGAAGGCAGAAGATCACCAGGGTTGTGCGTTGCTATAGTGTTGTCCCAAATGTTGCTGCTCCTGCAACCTACCCCTCAGAAGCAAACCAAATCCAGCTGTTTGCAAGCACCAATAATATGATACATGGCAACCATTGTCATCCAAAGACCATCCAAGATTGAACCCCTCTGATGCTATAAGTCACTGCGTCCAACTCTCCAAGGGTGATAAAATCTGCCACTTCAGATGCATCATCAAACAAAATAATCCTTCAACTCGAGAAACTGCACCAGCATCCAAAGAGAATCTGTCATCCCAAAGCAAAGAGTCTAAAAAATCTGTCCCTCTCCCCGTCTGAATCGTTACTCAAAGCCACCAGCAAAGTGCATAACCTCTTTATCACCAAACACTCTAGCTACTAACTTCCTTAAACGCAATAGGACTTGCTTCCCGTCAAAATCAGCATCCCCAAAAGATAACAGAACCAACATTTGGTAAAGAAAGAGCATCAGAGTAAGATAGCAACAACTATGTTTCAGAACTCTCTCCACCTGGAAACCCTGTGCTAATCTCAACACAGTAGAAGCACCATGATAGCCCCGCATACATCAACCAAACGAACACCCACAAACTCACCCATCTATGACGCCCTCACCAAGAACCCCACCTCACCAAGATCGGCCTCCGATGACTCCCTCGCGCTCAACACACCGCCACAATCCACCACATCAATATCATCGAACGCTCTACTACTAACTCTCAAAAGACTCACAACCCACACAATCCCGACCCCCAACCCATGAGAACCTTACTAAGGTATCTGAACTGAAAGAAACCAATACTAACAATCACGAAACGCTCCTCACTATAATGTGGAACACCTCAAAGAATGACTCTCCTCACTTTAGTGTGGCTATCCTCCCAAACCAGATCATCTCTCGAGAACCCAACACCCACCCTCACCCCCCGGGCTGTCAGCAAGGGAATGTCAAAGCCATCAAGATCAGAGACAATGAGAAGATCAAAATTGCAAAGGACACAAGAGGGAACAACTCACTCACTTTATGTGGCTCTCGAATCACTATGATGTCACTCAACTTACCTTTCTCACACTGTTGTAGGGCACCACCAGATTTCATAAGATATCTAATACCCGGCTATCCTGCATAAAGCCAAATAAGGATTACGATAACAGAATACTCACAAATCGTGCTCTCCCAACCGCAATTGCTCTGGATATGATGGAGTCATGAGGTGAATTTGGAACCACTAGGGCGCCTCCATGATGTCATCAACCTGCACAAACCTACAAACCAAAACCAAATCCAAGTTATGAAAATAATGCCCCGCTTTCAGCTTGTGACATTTACCCTGGATGGAGCAGTCATCCGATTAGAATCCTAACCAAGTGAATCATTGCGAAATCTACACCAGACCCTGCGACAAACTTCCATCCAAACTCCCACACAATCGCCTAAGCCGCAGGATTTTCCGCTTCTGGATAATCAATGTTCAGCATCAAAGACCCACTACCTACCCAAAATTCTAGTGTTCAAATGCAGAATATAGTCGCTGATACTAAACCCAGAATTCTTGTTAGCAACACAAAACCACAAAGCACATTTAAAAATAGTAATCTCCACAATTTTCTCCCATCTAGGTTCTACACCACGAAAGCGTGCGTCATTTCGACATTTCCATACATACTAGAAAATTGTACAAGGGATTACCTCCCACAAAGGTCGAAAGCGCTTCCTAACCTTGAATCCTTTCTAACTAGTTAGCAAAGAAGACACCTTTTCTAGAACTACCCAACAAAAGCCCCACCACCTCAAACAACTTGCCCAAACCCTCCACACCATGGGGCAATGAAGAAGAAGATGGTCCATGGATTCCTCCTCGCTTTTGCAAAATACACAGAAGGTGTCATTCAACCGTACTCCCTTATATTTCAACCAAATCGTTGTCTTGACACGCCTGTGCCAAACAATCCAACCAAACACTTGGATCTTAGGCGGAGTGATGGATCGCCATACGATATCTAATACATTTTCCAATGCGCCTGAACTTCCAACGATCCACTCGTATGCAGCCTTGACAGTAAACCCACCATGACCTCTTCCCATCCAGCATACACTGTCCTCACGATCCACCAGCTCGGGTGGATTTCCAACCACATCTAACAAGAGTTGCAACTGATCGCGCAGCCTTGGTCTTAAAGCAGATCTGAAATTCAACCTCCACTCTCGCCTATCTCCTGACACACCCACACACTGGGCCAACATCAGGTTTCCATTATTTACTGCTGCAAATACTCTTGGAAAACGCGATTGAAGACTGCAACGTCCCATCCACCTATCCAACCAGAATCTAACCTGATTACCCTTACCCACAGATAAGGTCGCGTTTTTATCGAAAAAATCCCACAGCGCTGGACTCCTCCACTTTATGCTCAAGATATCCTCCCATAATCTAGAAACTCCTCCTCCGTAGCTCTTATCATTTGCAAACCAACCACTACGATCCAAATGATATATCTCACAAATGATATTCCTCCATAGGGAAGAGCGATTAACCAAAAATCTCCAAAGCCACTTTAACAGCAAACAGTCATTCATCACCTTTAAATTCAAAATTTCCAACCCTCCTAAACACTTATTCTGAATTACCGACTGCCACCGGAGCAGATGCATTTTCCTTCTATCCACTGAATCTCCCCATAAGAAACTTGCCCTTAGTACGTTTATCTAGGATTTTCCTCACTCCCGTGGGCACTTTGAAGATTGACATGTAGTACAATGGTAGCGAGCTAAAAACCGACTTAATCAGTGTAATCCTTCCTGCCATTGAGAGGGACCTGCGCTTCCAGGATGCAAGTCGCTTTTTACATCTATCGATAACCGTCTTCCAAGTTTTCACTAACCTAGGATTCGCTCCAATCGGTATTCCCAAATATTTAAACGGCAGATTTTGGATCTGACAATCCAGGATGGCTGCCAACTCCTTCGTTCTTTCCAATAAAATGCCCAAACCACAAACCGCACTTTTTGTGAAGTTAACTCGTAATCCTGATGCAATTTCAAAACATTTCAGAACAAGTTTAATATTTTGAATTTTCGAAACATCTGCTTCGCAAAAGAGAATAGTGTGTCGTCAGCAAACTGAAGATGAGAGAGTCTGAATCTCCCCGCTCCAACCTGTAATCCCTTGATTAGTCCTACTTCCTTTGCTTTCAACATCATCCAGTTCAGACCCTCTGCCGCCAGAATATAGAGAAATGGTGATAATGGATCTCCTTGGCTTAGACCCTTCTCCATCTTAATCAACTCCGTGGGAGACCCATTAACCAAAACAGAAAAAGAGCCCGAAGTCACGCAAGCTCGCATCCATGAAATCCATCTATCCCCGAAACCCATTAACTTCATCATAGAAAATAGGAACCTCCAATTCACGCTATCGTAAGCCCTTTCAAAGTCTAGTTTTACTACCAAACCCGGTCTTTTCTTTGCCTTCAACCAGGCTATCACTTCGCTGGCTATGAGGACCCCATCCAAAATACTCTGATTTCCTACGAAAGCCGCTTGAACCTCTCCGACAACGCGATGAATACACCCTTTGAGTCTAGATGAGAGAACCTTTGCCAAGATTTTATACACACTGCCTACCAGACTAATGGGACGATAGACTTTTAAGGGCGTTGGATTTTCGCATTTCGGAATTAGTGAGATGAATGCTGACCTAATGCTGCGTGAAATCCTGGCGTTCTCAAAAAATTCTTGAAAAAACTCTTCAATATCCTTCTTTACCGTCTCCCAACAAGATTTGAAGAAGGACAAACTAAAGCTGTCTGGACCCGGGGCTTTGTTGCCATTGCAACTTCGGACGGCCATCCAAATCTCCTCATCTGAGAACTCAACTTCCAGCTTGGTAGCCTCCTCAACATCCAGTTTTGTGCCCACAATCTCCCCAAAAGAAGGTCTCATTTTCCAATGATCCCTAAACAAATTCTCAAAATAACTCTGAACCCCTTCCTTCATTTTCTTTGGGTTTTCGACCAGCTGCCCATCAACCGTGATAGAATTTAGGAGATTCACATTTTGTCGAAAATAAGCACACAAGTGGAAGAACCGGGCGTTTTTATCTCCTTCCATATGCCACTTCAGCCTGGACTTCTGGAACCAGATCCTATCCAAATCTTTTTGAATTGTTGCTTTCTCTCTTCTCAGCTTATTCTTAACCTCCAATTCCGAAGATGTCAGCTCCATACTTTCTGAGTGAATATCCAACCGGTGCAACTGTGATTCAATTTCTTTGATTTTTACCTCAAGATTCCCGAAAACGGTGTTGTTCCATTCCTTTAGCGTGTTTCTCAAGCGCTTTAATTTTAGACCTATCCTGAAACCTGCCCATCCCCTGAACTCTGAGGTCTGCCAGCATCTTTTCACAGGCTCCTAGAAATTCTCATGATGTAACCATGCATTAATAAATTTAAATGGTCTTGGACCCCAGTCTCGGACATCTGAGGCCAACAAAATCGGGCAATGATCAGATAAAGCTCTTGGCAGCCCCCACAGTTTGCTCGAAAATTTCTGGATCCATTCCGGATGCATTAAAAATCTATCCAATCTACTCCATCGCTGCCCGTCGTCAGAATTACACCACGTAAACTTCCTGCCCAACATAGGAATATCCACAAGTTCCATGCTCTCAATAAAGTCTTCAAATTCCTTCATAGAAGCTTCCTTCCTAATACAACCCCTCCTCTCGCCAAGACGTCTAACTTCGTTGAAGTCCCCTCCTAGGCATCATGGACTCGCGAACAGGTTCTTTCATCCTATCAAAGTGTTCCAGAGAATTCTCCTTTCACTTGCTAAACAAGGCGCGTAAATATTTACTATTGAGCACCTAAACTCTCTGTTTATCCATCCTTCTATCAGCAAGGCCGACCGATTTGCTATGCATGCCGATAGTGAAAATACCTTGGAATTCCAAACACACAGCAACCCTCCGGACAGACCATCTGCTGAAACCTCTAGAAAATCGAAGTCGTCACCATACTAAAGGGAGCTAACAAATTTTCTATCCAAATCAACCCTCTTAGTTTCCTACAAGAACAACATATCCACTCTTCTGGCCTTGACAAGCAGCTTCAACTTCCGTCTCTTATCCGCTCTACCTAACCCCCGCACATTCCATGATAATATCTTCATACAATCGGTTTGTCGCCTAATAAAACCCCCTGGCATCGAAGCTTAAACTATGGGCCTCTTTCCCCTGCCCGAATCTACTAACAACTCCTCAATCTTCCTCACCACAGCCGTCTCATCATCAGCTGAAACCAACCCTAAAGCTTTCCCAAACTTCCATAGCCTATCAGCTGAAATACTACCCCCATCCATCATCTCCTGTCCGCATATACTAGAGATTGAGGTTGATTTATCAAGGATCAACGCCGCTGCACTGAGAACCGCTTTCTTCTTTTTTGATGGTCTTCCCCTCTTCCTCAGCCTGTCTTGAGCATCAGTAATAACCTGCTGCGTCGCTTCAATCAGGAGCTGCCTGCTGACTTTTGTACCACTGTAAGATGCTGTTAGACCGGCAACCTCTAGTAACCGTCGTTTCATAGTTTCCTTCTTGAAGCCACAAACTCCTTCATCCGTACTAGCCCTTCTGTCCAGCGTCTCTGGCATTGTAGAGGATATACCCTCATTTGTCGAACTGCCAACAAGCACCACTTCCAAGTTGATGCCTTCAGTTCTAAACACCGAATCACCTGCACTTCTTGTCTTGTCTACTAGCTCAACCATAATGTTCTAGCTTTCTCCACTTGGATCGTTATGTCCCAACTGCTCAAATCCTCTGAAATCTGACATACCCAGGTCCAAGTTAGAACTTCTCTCACCATCACCACCAAATCTCCTGGACAGTCCATCTTTTTGCAAATTATCAGGGCCCAAATCTAAATTTGGCCCACCTTCACTGTATCTCGTGGTCATAACAAGTCCTGGCCCACTATTCTGATTGCCTCCCTGTCTTTCACGTGCCTGGAAGCTTGTTTCTAGGCTACAATGTACCGTGTTGGCTTCCTCAAACTGATTTAAAACTGGGCCCCTCATGTCCTCGGCAACCACTCCCTGCATCGACCCTTCCCCTACCCTATCCTCCTCTCCAACCTCTTGAGATTCTGCAATAAATGACCTTAAATCACTATCCTCCCTTCCCGATACAATAACATCTCCAACCCCTGCCACATCATTATCATCATCATTTAGTGGAAACGGTCGTGCCTCGTCGTCTTCCCTGCCATGACATGAACACCCACACCTGAAATCCGAATTGCAGATGAAGACGGCTTGTTCCTCAGCAATTCTGATAGAATACGGTTTCGATCCAACCATCAGGTGCATCTCGTGGTTGATAACAGACATCTCATGAGTGAACACCTTGACTTTCCCGACGTCAAATCTCGCGCACTTCGCAGTGTCTTCATCTATCTGCACCACGTCGCCCCATTGTTTACCAATGCTGCAGAATGTACTGATGTTCCATGCGTGTACGGGGACGCCATAGCAAGTTAACCAAATTTCTCTGCCAAAACTGCACTCTGTCAATACTGACCATGGTTCAACTGAGCTAAACCAATAAAAGTTTTGATTCTTATGTTGTTCAATAAAAGATGACATCTCCTCCACTCCTTGGAATGTTATTAAAATCTTCTTGTTATCCAAACGCCTTGCAATAAAGTAACACCCTGAAGTATTGTTCATAAACGATTCGAACAGGAAATCTGTAGATCGATGATCTGTGAACGTTGCTACTACACTTCTATAAAGCCATCCATTCCCAATTGTCTCCACCCTTACCATAGGAATCTTCTTTTGTATACCTGGATCGTTTATGGCCACCTCAGCATTAGGCTCTTTGTCCTTTGAATTCAGATTTCGTCTTATTGGTTTCCAGACCTGCTTCACAGCGGGTTTCCCCCTCCAGTATGGTCCACTCCTCTGGATTCTTCCCCGTCTCTCCGTCTTTGCAACCGGCCACTGTTTCATTAGCTTATGACTGCGTGACGCCTTAGGTACCCGAGGGCCCCTGATGTCGCTCCTATCTACGGATGACCAACTATCATTCAGGACCTTACCCTTCCTGATAACTTCAGCGTAGGATATGCCTAAAGAGTGTTTGTGTTCAAGACCCCTACTCTTATTCTGATATGAAGACCCTGCAGGCCTTGCTGGTGCAATTCCTCTGGCTAACATTCCTCTAGCTTTCTCACCAGCGTAGTCTCCATATTTCTGGTTGTCGTCTGAACTCATGTTATGATATGAAGACCCTGCGTGCATTCCTAATGTGATTCCTATGACTGATGATCCTCTAGCTTTCTCTCGAACGTAATCTACAATCTTTACTTTCAACTCTTTATCTTTAATCCAGATCTCATTAGTGTGTTTGACGGCGACTTCAGCTGCAACCAAGCAATCGTATCTAACGAAGCCGAACCTCCTACCCATCTTATTTCTCTTTCTTGGAATAAAAACGTCCTTCACCACACCGAACTTATCAAATAACCTACGCAGTTCAGCTAGTGCCATTGAATCGGGTATATCATCAACAAAGATCGTAATTAGACCTGCACTACCGCCATGATTCTTCAATGATGAACGTTGGTTTCTATTTAGACCTGACTTTTACGATCGTAATTAGACCTGACTTTTACGATCTGTACTACCGCCATGATTCTTCAACGATGGAATTTTGAAATTTACTCATAATTCTATATCTATAATCTATATTACGCAGGTCTAATTGAAGAATCATGGCGGTAGTGCAGATCGTAAACAACCTACGCAGTTCAGCTAGTCTCGTGTGTATCTATTTATAAAATTATTATGAAGTCTATTAGCAAGTTGGTTTCGTGGTGTAGTTGGTTATCACGTCAGTCTAACACACTGAAGGTCTCCGGTTCAAGTCCAGGCGAAGCCATTTTACTATACGTATCTTTTGCTCATTATCCAGGATTTTCTTACCACCAAAAGTATCTCTAATGGATAATTGCTATTTAAGGTGCTAAATCTATAATTTTCTATAATTTGATCAATGAATAGTATTATCATTTTATTATAATTTGACAACCAAGTTTCAACGGTACCAGTGTTGCACATGAACACAAAAAATCGAAGAAGACTCCAAATCGAAGAACATACAAAAACAAAAAAGAAAATGAAGAATATTATAGCAAGCAAAATCAGAGTAAAAAAAATGTAGGGTTCCATTGAAGAAACAAAAATCGAAGAAACGAAAAAATCAGAGCAACAAAATTATTCTCAAATTTGACAACAAAGATAGCAATTGCTAAATTTACCTCTTATTATAGTACCTTGTTGGAGGATGGAAAAATGGCATAGTTGTTATAAAATAGCTTTAACACCTCGTTTGTCTTCTTGTTAGAGATGCTCATATATATTATGAATTAGGTCCTCCGAGCTTTTATATTTGTATCACATATCAGTTAAACCAGTTGATTGATACTATGATACAACAATCATGACCATTTGATCAAATGCCTTTTTCTCAAGCTTGAACAATCATGGATATCAATGTATCATTGCAAATTCCTTTTCACAGATAACAGAGTCATTACAGAAACAGATTATTAGCTGTTTTGTTTATACAAGTTTTTGTGTTAATGCTAACCGACACTTGATGAACCGATCACAGTATTTATAAGAGGATCCACTTGGATAGAACAATGGGAAACACAGATAATAATAATCCTAGATAAAGGGGATCACAGCATCAGCTAATTCATCAACCTCACTCACCAGCTATCATCGTATGCTTGGAAATAAATAAACAAATAAAATCATCACTTCAAAAACAAACACAGGAATGGGAACCTTGCCCCTGTCATCCTTGAAGGGAGAAGAAAGCAGATTTTAAGAAGGAGGAGAGCCAGCCGTTGAAAGGGGAGAGGCAATCATTCAAAAATGAATACCAATTGTTCTTTATTCTCTTAGTATTAAAGCTCCCAGACACTGTAATTCAATCCTGTTTTTTATACATGTAGCTATATGTTATCTATTTATACTAGTTATTGGGTGCTCAACTGCACATCTAATCGCCACACATATTTCAACTGCCAGATTAAATCTGGACCATCCAATTTCAACAATATTACTAACAACCTAACAAACCAAGCTTACAACCAACAATGCCTCCCTTAAGCTTGATGTGCTTGGACTCCAAGCATCCTACGTAGTCTGCTGAACACAGCATAGCCAAGTGGCTTGGTCAATATGTCTGCTGCCTGCATTAATTTGAGTTCGAACAAAACTGAGCGTTACCTCCTTTTGAGCTAGAGCCTCCCTCAAGAAGTGAAAGCGGACATCGATGTGTTTGCTTCGATCATGGTACACCGGATTTCGAGCTATGGCGATTGCGGATTGATTATCCACACATATTTGCATTGGTTCCTCTTGTGGCAGATGCAGCTCGGACAGTAGCTTTCTCAACCATAATGCATGACTTACACATGTGGCCGCCACTACATACTCCGCTTAGGATGAGGATAGAGCAACTATCAGCTGCTTCTTTGAGCTCCAAGACATGGCCGTTGAACCAAGAATAAACACGAACCCGGTTGTGCTCTTCCTTTCTTCCAAGTCCCCGGCCCAATCACTATCACTATATCCCATTATAGGAATGTTGGGAGTTGAGGTTGCTGGCAAAGTTGTATTAGAGAACCATAAACCATAATTCAATGTTCCCTTTGAGTACCTCAAGATTCTTTTACAGGCTATCAAGTGTGCAGTGGTTGGCTTTTGCATAAGTCTGCTCACAATTCCAACTGCAAAGGCGATGTCCGGCCTTGTACAAGTGATGTATCGAAGACTTCCTATGATTCTCCTATACTCTGTTGCATCTTGAAGAACTGAACCATCAGCATCATACTTGCCCAGGCCTCCTACAATCATTGGAGTGTTCACAGTCTTGCTTCTTGATAATCTAGTTTGATCAATAACTTTCTGAACATAATGCCGCTGAGAAATGAATATCCCATCATTCCCCTGCTCAACCTCAATCCCCAAATAATGCCGCATAAGCCCCAAATCGGTCATGTCAAACCGGGAAACAAGAGCTCATTTAAAATCTTCAATAAGTGGCAGCTTGTTCCCAGTGAGAAGGAGGTCATCCACATATACACAAACAAGCACAAAATCATCTTTTATCTTCCGAACATAAACCGCATACTCGTGAGGACACCTCTTAAACCCCTGCTCACTTAAATAAGTATCAAGAATGGTGTTCCATGTCCGAGGAGCCTGTTTAAGGCCATAAAGTGCCTTTCTCAGCTTTAGCACTTTATTTCCACTGCCTTGCACTTCATACCCACACGGTTGTTGCACAAATACATCTTCTTCTAAGACCCCATTCAAAAATGCTGTCTTGAAGTCCATGTGAAAGAGTTTCTATCCATAGTGAGCCGCCATAGCCACAAAGAGTCTTACCGATTCCATTCGAGCCACCGGTGCAAACACTTCTTGAAAATCAACCCCCTCTCGTTGATTGTATCCCTTTGCTACAAGTCTGGCTTTGTATTTGAGGATAGATCCATCTGCATTTTTCTTAATCTTGTAGAGCTACTTTACTCCTAATGCTTTAGCCCCTTTTGGAAGATTTACAAGCTCCCAAGTCTTGTTTTGCTCAATGGATTTAATCTCTGCGTCCATGGCCTTTTTCCACTGCTCATGTTGTACTGCTTCATCATACCGTAGAGGTTCACAGTCAATGTGGAGACAAAACAAAGAAAAATCATCCAGATTATGTGTCACCTCATATATTTCACTCAATGATCTCATTCATTGTTGATGACCATAAGTCTCGGCTGAATCAGGAGAAGAACCCGCTTCTGAGGAGTTATTTGAGGGCAAGGAACTAGGCTGATTACTTACCGCAACCTCTCCAGGTAGTTCACCTGCAAGTTCATGAGTACTGTCATTTACAGCTGCAACTGGACTGCCACTTGAACTGTTTCTTGAGCCTTTGTTGGAGCTGTGCCGTGAGCTGTTGCCCCAGCTATTACTGCCAGAACTGTTGATAAGGTTGTGACCCACTTGAGCTGCTTGAGCATGACTTTCTGAATCACTTTCAGATTCGGCATCACCCAATCCAGGAATACCATTTTATCCTTCATGAAACTAATAGGAGTGAATGGAGAAGTAGCTGACTTACTCCAGTCTCAGACATGTTCTTCATTAAACTTACAATCACGGCTAACTTTCACTTGTTTGGTGATAGGATCCAGCAGCTTATATCCTCTGGAAGAAGTGTCATAACCAATGAAGACATACACTTTACTTCTGTCATCGAGTTTCTTCCTTAGTTGAGAGGGAACATGGGCATACACAAGACTTCGAAATACACGTAAATGATGAATTATAGGCCTATTTCCAGTCCATGCTACCTGTGGAGTGATTTCACCTAAGCTCTTGGATGGAGATCGATTCATGAGATACACCGAACAAGCAGTCGCCTCTGCCCACAGCTCCATGGGAAGTTGTTTTGCCTTTAGCATGCTTCGGACCATGTTTAAGACTGTTTTATTCCTCCTTTCTATTAGCCCATTCTGCTGCGGAGTGTATGAAAGAGTGACAAGTTTTCTAATCCCATGATTTTCACAATAAACCTTGAATTTGGTAGAACAAAACTCTCCACCTCTTTCAGTAACTAGATTTGTAATGGAGTAGCCCACTTGCTTCTCAGTCAACACTTTAAACTGCTGAAATTTGTCAAACGCCTCCGACTTCTCCTTGAGGAAATAAATCCAAGTTTTACGGCTATGACTATCCACAAGCAACAGGAAATACCGATGCCCTCCATATGAATCAATCTGAAATGGACCACAAATGTCACCATGAACAACTTCTAATGGTCTGCTTGCATGACCCACAGGTTGATTCGGAGACACACTTCTTGTTTGCTTTCCAAGCATACAACCATCACATAAACCAGCTTTTCTATGCTTGAAGGCTGGTAGCCCTTCCACCATTTCTTTCTTATGCAATAACTTTAGAGCATCAAAGTGTAAATGACCAAATCGGTTGTGTCAGAGCCACTCAAGACTATTTCCAACTTCTGCCAGCATGCAATGAACATCGGCAGTGTCGATGGGTAACAGAAACAACCTGTTTCTTGACATTTCCACATTTGTAATTAGCCTTCCTTTGTTGTCTCTGAGTGATAGTTGGGCTCCATGCATCAATATCTGAAATCCCTTCTACATAAGTTGCCCCAAGCTAAGCATATTCGTTCTCATCAATGGAACATAATACACATCTAATATCCAGTCTCTTTCACCGCTTTTCAATCTGATTTGAATACTCCCTTTCCCTTTAACTGGAACCTTGGAATAGTCTCCAAACGATACCATTCCATTAACCAATTCATCAAGGTCTGTTAACATAGCTTTTTCACCACTCATATGGTTACTTGCTCCTGAGTCTAAACACCACAAAGAATGCTTGTTATCACCAACTTCAACAACTTGTGAACCTGCACAGGCTAACAACAGAGTAGGCTCCTTCTTTGCATCACATAGATGAGTGTGACTCTCACCTACATTTACATTGTCATCCACAAACTTCTTGCCATTGTAGCACTCATATGCAAAGTGACCATATCTTCTATAATTAAAACATTGAATATGTGCCTTACTACCTCTTCGATTATGTGAAGAATTACCTTTGTCTTGTCCTCTCCAATTGCCCCCACCATGCTTGTTATGTTGCTCATCTTCATTCGTTTTGTTTTAAAAGTTGCCTTTGCTCTTTCCTCTGCCTCTAAAACCCCCACGGTGGTACTGCTTTCGCCCTCTTCCTCTAGTGAACCGAGTATGATTCAACACTTCATCATGCTCAGCTTCTTTAGTTTTAGCATGAAGAACCTGAACAGATTCGACTGACTACGTGCCAGCTTCTCCTCATGGGCAAGAAGAGATCCCATCAATTCTTTAACCGTAAGCTTACTCACATCTTTAGCTTCCTCTATGGCAACCACGATGAAATCAAACCGGTCCTCAAGTGAGCGAAGAATTTTTTTTCCACAATCTTGATCTCCGCAACAGTTTCCCCATTGTGCCTGAGTAAATTCACAATGCCCTGGACGCGTGAAATAAAATCAGCCACCGATTCACCATGCTTTTGCTTCAAATCCTCAAAATCACCTCTTAGGGATTGCAATCGCACCCTCTGAATTTTTTCTTCTCCTTTGAAAGCTGCTTTCAACGCATCCCAGGCTTCTTTAGCCGTATGCAAACCGGCAATTTGCTTAAAATTTGAATCATCTACTCCTAGTTGAATGATCGAGAGGGCCTTTTGATCTCTCACCTTAACTTCTCGCTACATTTTGGTTGAAGCTGCCGTAACCATTAATTCATCTACACCAGATTCCACCGCATCCCAGACATCGTGCCCTCCTAAGTAGGTTTGCATTTGAATACTCTAACGGTTGTAGTTGTCTCCGGTGAGTTACGGGAAAGGAAAATTGGAGGTAGCCATAGGTTGATTCTTGAATCTTGAATCCTCAAAGTCCTGTTTTCTCTCTTGATTTCTCACGGGTTCTTTATGTGTTTGGGTTCTGTGAGCTGAAAATGGCTTTGATACCACTTTGAAGGGAGAAGAAAGCAGATTTTAAGAAGGAGGAGAGACAATTGTTGAAAGGGGAGAGGCAGTCGTTCAAAAATGAATACTAATTGTTCTTTATTCTCTTGGTATTAAAGCTCCCAGACACTGTACTTTAATCCTGTTTTTATACATGTAGCTGATAACGGTTGTAAAATCTTGTTGTCGTCTTGTGCGTCAAGTCTACGTCACAAGCTGTTGAATTGGTCAAATCAACCTGATCCTGCTATCAAGGTCGTAGGTCAAATCAGTCAGATTCTTCTGAGTAGGTCGCAGGTCGCCCACTTGGAGTCTGGAACCTGCAAAAAGGTAACTCGTCAGACAGGGTCCGAGGATATTGCTCGGGATCCCTCTCCGATGCCTAAGTCAGTGCGAGTTGGAGAATAGATGAGACCTCAAATGAAATGCAAGAGAGCTGTGAGATCTGAAATGTATTGAATGAATATTACCTTGGAGGGCTGGGGTATTTATAGGGAAACATTACCCTTCGAATTCCCATTTTACCCTTCTTCTCATTGCTAGGTGTCGACAAGCTAGCAGAGCCACGTGTCACCTGGTTTACGGTGAGATGTGTCCTCATCTAAATGGTGCTGTGTATCGGCCTTCGGTGGTGCCACGTGCGACCTGCGGTATTCGAGGCTTCCAGAAGCGTGACTTATTTTGAGTAACATAATCCACCTATTAAAAGTAAATAACAAACGAAAATAGGGTTATTTTCCCCCATCATCATTTGTCCCCTAAGCTCCAGGTAATGCCTGATATGGGATCAGCGTGGAGTTTTTAGAAGTCATGGCCTGGCGACCTAATTTGCAATCTGTTCCATCTGGAACTGCAGATTTGCGACCTGCGATGTTGTCATAACCGTATTGGCCTTTGCTCGAGCTAAAAGAGCTTTTGAGATCGATCTGCGATCTACGAGCTGCGGCTAAGGAGAATGCCTAAGAGAAGGCGGCGTTAGTCTTCTTAGATTTTCGGGTGCCGAGCTGCGGACTACGGACTCTTGGCTGGACAGGTGACACCTGGCCTGATACGACCCGGTCCATGGTTGGACTGGGCTGGGGTTAGTCCCGGTTTGCAATGGGGTGTTCGAGAAGCTTTTGGTGGACGACCTGGATCTCTCCGCCAATAGCGATGACACGTGTCGCTCATTCGTCGGCCGAACTACCGTCCAGCTACCGGTCCCTCCTATAAATAAAGGTGCCATCCACTCGTCTCCTTCATGCTTGGCATCTAAAAAATTAGGTCGCGTAGCTCTCACAGGTCGACGAGTTCGCGGAGGTCGAAGAAGTTCCAACAGTCCGTTGTTTGCATGTCGCCTCTCAACCTTTCCTTTTATTCATGTCGACTTCAAGTCTTGCTAGGTCGAAATCTAGGTCGCAGTCCGAATCTGAATCCATAGAGATCGGAGCTCGGCCTTGACCTCGTGAGGTAGAGGGGTGTGCCAGGTCGAGGCCGTCTAGGTTAACCAAGGCTGAGATTGATGAGATCCCTGTTCTGTTCAAGATGCCCTTCTGCGTGTTTACCAAGCCCGCGCCTTATGAGACCTTTAGCCAGGACTTTCACGCAAGTGGAGTTCCTATTTTCTGGGAATTCATGCAGGCGGGTTATCGTTATCCTCTTCACCCCTTCTTCATAATGATGTGTAATTTTTATAGGATCTCCCCATTCCAGCTCACCCCCATTTTCTAGATGTATCTGTCTGGCTTTGTGATTATTTCTGCGGAGCTTGAGATCCCACCTTCTATCGCCGTGTTCCACCATTTTTTTGATCTGAAGGCGAACAACTCTCAAGAGCCTCGAAGTTTTTATTACCTCTCCCCGAGGCAGAATAAGAAAATAATCACCGACATTCCTGGGAAGGTCCATAATTGGCGAGAGTGGTGGTGCTGGGTTGACGGGGCCACACATATTGTCACCCAGCCCGCTATGTGGCACCGTGCTGATGCCGGCCGGAACAAGGACACGATCCTTAAGACAAACCATGAGAAGGACATTATCGGCACACTGGATGGCCGGATCCAGAGGAAGGACCTTTGGCGTGCTGAGGACCTATGCTACGAGGTGAATTTTTACGCCGCCAAGGTGTCCATGTATAAGGTTGCCCCGCCCATTGGGGAGTTGATGCCCACGGAGCCCGCCAGAGACTCCCCTCCTAGGGATGCTGCGACCTCTTCTCGTCAATCGAAGAGGTCGCGACGGACAAAGAAGCCCGCTCCCCGGAGATCACGGAGGAGGTTGCCAGACCCACCGTCTCCCGACTCTAAGGATGATTCATCGGCTATTCGTGAGGCCGCCGCGCACTTCGAGGTGGAGGGCGCACTTGAAGACCTTGATGATTCGGAGAGTGCGACTCATCGGGTGGAGGCCGCATTTGGGGCTGAGGGCGAATCTATAGGTCACTAGCTAAAACGTAGTTAAAACGTCACCCTTTTTTGAGACGCTGCTATTTTTTGTTTCTTTCCTATGCAGATTTGATGCCTCCCAGGGAAGACTTCCAATTCGGGAAGAAGAGGAAGGAGGAGACCGCCAAGGGCTCCCAAGTCCCTGTTGAGAAGAAATCAAAGACGGCGCTCCTTACGAAAGAGGTAACACTGGGAAGGCTATCCGCCACCCCTGTGCATGAATTCCCTTCTTCCGCCGA